>RJWM01002184.1:0-134955 GCA_004363535.1 Dasyprocta punctata | reverse complement strand
CAGTGAAATGTTATAAACTCTGCAAAAAATATCAAGGCAGAAATTACCATAGGGACATTCTTGAGATCAGAGGAACTATATAGATGCTCGTGGGGCTTCAGAAAAGCAAGCAGAGCAGGAAAAATAAAGAGAGAAGGTTGACACATCGAGAACTGCTTACCTGGGAGTACTGTCTGGGGTGCAGACATTTGTATTTTTGCCAGTTTGGAGTGGGCCCACGGGCAGATGCTTATCCTGGGTCAATATTCTAAAAAAAGGTATTCTGCAGAACAGGAGTTACAGAGATTTTTAATAGAAATTACACTTAAAGAGGGCTCTGTAGTAATGTAAAATTGGGAACATGCTGGGTTACATAAAATCAAACAGCATTCTTCCCAGGAGGGGCTTTGAGCATCCTCTGATGGACTAATCTGCATTGCAAAACTCCACCAAGGGGAGAGCATGGCACTCAGCAGATACCAAACTCATCCGAACAGAAAACACCATGTTTTTTTTCTCCAGGAGATTCTCAAAGGTACAACTTTCCAGTGAATATACTTTTGAAAACATCTTTTGATTGGAATCCATAGCAAGTTCAAGTTCACCTCAGGGTGAGCAGGGCTCAAGCAATACCATTAATGGGAAATCTTAGTACTTGTGTGAATTAGCCTTGTCCTTAAGAAGCCCTGAAATTTTACATTAAGTCTTAGGGCAAAGTCAGCCTCCGGAATTCATAATCAGATTTTCAACCTATGTTTCCTTATTGTTTTATTTTTCTTTATTTACTTGTTCTTACCACCTGATCAAAGGTTAGTTCAGTTTCGGCTGGAAGAATGTTTTAATTTTGAAATGTGCCATCTATTTATGCATTTTCCTTTGAGGTGTTCCTGACATGTGTTTCTTTTTATTGACACAGGATTTTAGAAGACATTCGATCATCGATTTGTCTATTGTAAAATTGAGGAACTTTACAGCTTACATTTATTGAATGGAAGCAAAAATTTCCATGGATTTATCTGATAAATTTGATGAAATTAAAACTCATGAAGCACTATGGAAGTGGAGGGTATAAACAGGGAGGCTAGGTTTGATCAGTGAACAACCCATCTTTGTACTGAAATATCGCATTAAGTCCATTAGTGTGAATAGTTAGTACACATTTATTAAAAACAAAGAAGATTTAGCTGAGTGTGATAGTACCTGCCCAGCACTCTGGAGGCTAAAGCAGGAAGATATTATATTCAAACCCAGTCTGGAAAACATAGCAAGACTCTGTCTGAAGAGAAGAGAAGAGGAGAGGAGAGGAGAGGAGAGAAGGGAGAGGAGAGGAGAGGAGAGGAGAGGAGAGGAGAGGAGAGGGTAAGGGAGGGGAGGGGAGGGGAGGGGAGAGGAGAAGAGGAGAAAGCTAAGAATGTACGCTAGTGGGAAGACCATGGGTGCAATCCTCAGTATCAGAAAAAAAAAAAAAATTAGATCTATCACACCATGTAACTCAAAATGTTATCAAGTTTCAAATTTCTAATCACTCTAAAGTAGGATAAAAATTTTGAACACTGGGGGCCTGGGATATAGCCCAGTGGTGCAGCACCTGCTGGCAAGCAATAGGTCCTGGGTTCAATTCCTAGTATGCACACACACACACAGACACAGACACATATTTGTGTGTGTGTGTGTGTGTGTGTGTGTGTATGTGACTGGGGAGGGACCCCTCTGCCTCCACATAGAATTATAGCCCCGGATCCTTTTCTATTCTGAGATAAGGTCTGGCTAAGCCACTAAGTCACCCTGACTGGGTTTAAACTTAAAATCCTTCTCCCACAGCCTCTGAGATTGTTGGAATTACAGGTCTGACTCACCATACCAACTTAATTCTTCTTTTTTTTTTTTTTTTTCAAATGAGCATGTGTTGATTGTGACACTAACAGAGGCCAGTGTGATGTTCCAGGGCAGGAATGGGTTGTGCACTGACCGAATTCTGCCTCTTTCTTTCCACTCTCTGCTCCCACGATAATTCACTATGATTAAAATATTTTTTTGAATCAGACGAATTTCATTTTCAGGACAGACAAGTGAAATGAAAATCTGTAGATCTTTAGGTGTTTCTTTGTTCTCAGATTGAATTTGAAAAGATTTTATAATGATACATGTTTGAGAAAAACGAGTTTAAATAAAAAAAAAAATTGTAGAATCCCTACCAGAGGATTAACATTACCACATAGAATGCCACTCTCAGACATGGATAGGAAAGAGTCACTTATAATGGCCCAAGAGGAATTTAATATTTGTTGCATCTGCAAATAACCCATCAATAAAAAAATCTGCAGGCAGGAAAACAACAAAGTGATTTCATCAAGATAATGTAGGAATTATATTTTGACAAATTTTGTTCATTTTTTTCAAATTTATTATGTTTCATGTGCCCCCTAGCAAGGTTTTGTTCAGTATACTTCCAATCATTTTTGAAAGCCTCATGTAGGCACTATGAAATCTTGACTGACTGAGATCAATTTAATTTTATCAGAATACTATTTGTTGAGAAGTTGTGTGGCATCCAAATATTTCTGTACTCTGCTTAGATGTACCTTTGTTAATCTAAAGCAAAAACAAAACAAAACAAAACAAAAGCAAGACAAAAATTAAAAAAAACCCCTGGAGTGGAAGACCAAAGGACCTGGGTAGTTTATTGATAATGCTGTTGATCACACAGTTTGTTGATACTATGATTTGTAGAACTATGTATGTAAAATGTTTTACATAATGAAAGAGTTCATGGAGGGGGATGGGTACTAGGTCTTAGCATTTGAGACCACGCATGAAAGACTTTATTGAATTAAAATTTAAAAATGAAGGTTTGATTTTGGCATCTCAATTTTTTTGTCTTTGTCTTTTTAAAAAATTATTTATTTATTTATTTATTTATTTATGTCAGGACCAGGGATCGAACTCACAACCTCATGCCTGCCAGTCAGGCTCTTAAGTCACTGAGCCAAACTCCTGGCCCTTGTTTTTGTCTTTTGGAGACAGAGTTTTGCTATGCAGTTCAGACTGTCATTGAACTCACTTTGTAGTCCAGGCTAGCCTCAAACTTTCAGTGATCCTCCTGCCTCAGCTTCCTGAGCACTGGGATTACAGACATGCAACACCACACCTGGCTGCATCTCCTTTGAAAGACATTTAAATTATTAATTCAGGAATCTTTATAGGCTTTGGTCTCAGGATGACTTCCATTCTCAAAAATATTCAGAAACCTAAAAAACTTTTGTATATTTGGGCTTTATGTTTATCAACACTTATAGCATTAGAATTCAGCTAGCCATGGACTGAAACCTCTGAAACCATGAGCCAGAATAGACCTTTTTCTTTTCCATTAAATTGTTATCCCTAGGTATTTTGTCACAGTAACAAAAAACTAATACATATTGTTATACAACTGTACAGGATCATTCTCTGAGCAATTTTGGGTGCTAAATATTCATGGTACGATGGATTAGGTGCACTGCTGGAGTCAACTAGGCTTTACTTCAAAAGTAGCTAGAGCCGAGTCCAGGTTGAGGAGTCTTGGGTAAAAGTTTTAGATATGAAAACTTTGTCCTCTTTTATAAAAAAAGATGGGGAAAATGGTGCATTCATGAAAGCCAAGTTGGACAATGGATATGAATAAAATTTAGGGCTTTTAAAACACGGCAAAAATATTATAATTTTTATTTCTAATTCTTATGGTAATTGATGTCAGAAACTGTTATTGGTTCTTACAAAGAAAAAAAACCTCCAAGGATAATGATACAAAATATTGAATACCCAAAGTTAAAGAAGGTAAGGTTTATGGTAATTCACAGGGTGGCATGGCAGAGTGGCTTTGCAAGAAAGAACAGTTCACAGAAGAAGTTAGAAGACAGGAAAGCAGCAACCAAGAGACAAGTGACAAGGGACAACCAGCCCTCTTTCTATCCCTTCTATTTTACACACGCTGTGTGCCACTGAGGCACATAGCACCGGCACCCAGGGTAGGGGATCCATCACACCATGGATCAATCCCAGCATCACACACTCTAGATCCAGCCTCCTCCCAAAAGCCCCACATATGACTGCATCAGGTTTGGGGGGACATCTACAGACACTCCATAAAAACAATACAGTATTGAAACTGAAAACCTCAATTTTTTCATACTGTAAATTGTGCTTAATGAAACAGTAAAACCCTATTGCACCAATATGTCTAAAAGCAGGATAAATAATGAAATATTAGGTGAATAAGCTGTGTCTATGTATACCTACACATCTGTGTAACTGATTTTGAGTTCAATTTCTTCTTCATTGTTTTGATGGCGGTACTATGCTGATTCATAATTGTCATGGCAGTGATGGGGAAGCCAACAGGCTTACACTTTTAAGTAAGGCAGGGAAATGACTTGGACTTCTGTTATTTATTTGTATTGTACTGGGTTACTGAACTCATGTAAGAATTTAGATATGGATATTGTATTCCTATCAGGTAAAAATTATTCAAAACTTGGTTAGAATACTGTGATAAACATGGACATTTAACTCACTCATCTTGAAACATAGGTGAATTGGGAAAATTTATTGAAAATAACAATTCAACAAACTGAAAATATATTTAAAATCTGAGTACTCATATCTGTTACAGAAATTTAATTCCTTTTTAAAATAATTTCCCAAAATGAAAGCCTACAGACCCAGAACAAACATTTAATCTTTCCAAATACTTAAGAAATAAAAACAATGAACAAATAAATCATCCAGGGATTAAATAAATACGACACACTTCTCATTTTGTGATATTACCATACATTTTTAGCACAAGTTATATAGCCAGTTTTTTTTTTTAATGAACAGAGATACAAAGTATCAGGAAATTATTTGAATCTGGTATATATAAAAATAATGATCACAGTCAAGTTAGGTTAATCCTAGGAACACGTTTGGATCAATATTTGAAAGCTACTATAATTTATCAGTGACTGAATAAAAATTATATGATTAATTAGATACAGAAGAGATATTTAATCAAATCTCATATTTGTGATAAAATCACTTAGAAAATCAGCAATAAAGAAGTAGAAGAGAACCTTTCTAATCTGAAAAATATTCATAAAAATCTTATATCCATCATCAAAACTTAGTAATGAAATATTGAAAGTTTTTCTCCTGAGTTCACAACTAAAGTAAGATTGCCACAAAAATCACTTCAATTCAACATTGTATGGGAGTTCTAACAGTGCAATAAAGAAAAAATAAAACACAAATCAATTGTATAAGCAATGGAAATGACTTATGACATATAATTATGTACAAATCTAAAATACTATAGTCCATAAACTATTAGAATTAATAAATGAATTTAGCAAGATAATTTGGTAAAAAGTCAGTTTTATCTCCAACAAAGAAGCAAGTAAAAATGAAAAAAAATCATACTGTTTATAATAGCATCAAAAATATTAAATATACAGGCATAAATCAATTATGTTTTTATATACAAATCTATGAAACATTCATAGAGAAGTTAAGGACAGTCTTAATAAATATTTTCAAAATCTAAATACGTCAAAGATAAGTTTTTCCTAACTTATCTTCAAATATAATTCCAACTGAGTTTTCAGAGGGTACTTTTTTGGGAGTTAGACAATTTACTTCAAAGAGTCTCATACAGTAAAAATTGTTTTGAAAAGGAATTAAATTGGATGAACTACATTATTAAGTTTCAAAATTTACCACAAAGTTTCTCATAATTAAAACAATAAAAGTAATTCAAGGCTAAAGTAGTACAGTGAGTTGGTAAATGGTGGTCAACTTAAACACCAGCTGAACTGAATCAGTGTGGTGCTGCACGTGGATGGCCCACCTGAGGACTGTTGCCAGCATAAAAAGGAAACATGATGAGGAAGAGTAGCATTGTGGGTTCTCCTAAGTGCTGCTGTTTGGAGCCATTGGTTCTGGAGGAGCTTGTCATGCTGGCCTCCGGATATGAGCTCAGCTGTTACCATCAGAGGAGCTCAGGAGCTTGTTGCTGAAAATGGCTGTGGTTCACTTTGGGGAAGCTTTGGTCCTTAGTTTGAGCATTGCTTCCTGGCTCTGGATGGGAAGATGCGTGCTGTTTAATCTCCAGGAGAAGTCTGTTACACTGGCTTCCTGATAAGTACTTGGCTGTTCTCAACACTGGAGGAACTCAGGACCTCACTGTCACTGAGGATGGCCGTGGTGTTTTTCAGGGGAGCCCTGGTCCTTATTTTGGGCATCACTTCTCAGCTCTAGCATAGAACCCTCGGCCTGCTGACATAGATCCTTCACCCCACTGGTATAGACTTTCTAGCTTCTACCAATGACCTTTGGACCTTCCCTGCACAGATCTGTGAAGTAGGCTTGCATGAGTCATGGTCGTGGGTTCTCGGTTTTCAGCTGAACTCATGCAGGTCATTGCCATGGGATCTAGGCACTTGGCTGGATTTTCTAGGTCTTTAGTATTGTGGACAGATTTCCTGCACTTTCTTTGTATTTAATGCTTGGGTGAACATTATAAATAGTGCTATAAATTATGTGTCCTGTATGTAATTCTTCTCCTTGCAGGCCCTGACTACAACAAGTAGCTAACCAGCAGAACAGAATAAAATCTAGAAGTACACCAACACATGGAAGCAGTCATCAAAGAATATGGTGATTGTTTAAAACTCAGTTCCAATAAAAGACCCATTGTTATTGAGCCCCCTCAGAATATCCTCTCTCACTTTATATTTATCCCATAATTCTTGCCACTTTCTGAAACAATTCTGGAAGACATCTTTTGTGAATGTCTTTATGTGTGTAATTAAAAAGAAAAAATCTAGTGAACGCAGTCACCAAGCGTTATCCCACAGAAAGGCAGGATGATAGAAACATTACTGTGCCTCAAACACTGCAGCTAATTCACCAAACCTGGCACCATGTGACCCCCAGCTCTTCCTAAAGCCAAAATGATAATTACAGGTACACATTTTTAATGAATTCAGGACATTAAGGCAGTCACAATAGCACCATTAAAGAACCTCATGAGAAAGAAATTCCAGAACTGCACCAGAAAGTGGCGAGAACAATGGGACTAGGGTGTTTGTGGTGAGAGGGAGTATGCTAGGGAGATTAATGTCAATGTGCCTTTTATTGTAATAAAATTTTAAAAATTTAAACATGCAACATATTTTTGATTATATCTTGTATATAGTAACTAGATTTAGGGGAAAGGCAACACTACCACAGTGTGCAAAGATGACCTTTTAAATAAATGATTTTGGATCATTATATAATGTATTTGGTAGAAAGTATTTCATCTTGTGTAGAAAAGTCAACTCCATATGAACTATAAACCCAAACATGAAAGTTGAAAAACAAGTTTCCACTTGCTTACTTATCAAATAAATGAAAATCAAAATCATTAAGACAGTATCAAGTCTTTGGGGAGAAACTGGGCCTCTCATATGTTACTGGAGGGATTAAAAATGTATGCTCCTCACTTTGGAAAATTATTTGGTTCTGTTGACTACACATACCCTTAATATAATTATTCCTTTTGTGTAGTAAACTTTGACAATAGTAAGCAACAAGGCTACCACTTATTAAGGTTTCTCCCAATGGTTCATGATTTCATTGCCCTTGGAATGAAATCCATTTTGCCCCTTTTGATAACATTTTCTGACTAGTTATTACTCTGCTATAGAAAAGCTTGAGTTTCCATGTTGTCACTGTCTCTTGTCGCATGTTTTCTTATGGTTTTAAGGAGAAACCTTTTAGATTTAAATTAGTATCAGCTTTACCTCTTCGTTTCATGGAGTTTTCTCTATTTCTTTTTTTGTACATTATTATTTTTTTTAGGGATCTCATCTAACATTGTAGAACACTAATGTTAATTTACCTAAATATCTTGTGCTTGACAATTTAATGTGACTACTTCTAAGTTTTTTTATTGCAAATGATGTCATTACAGTATCTGCTGGCTACTTTTTACTAGGTTAAAGATGTTTTCTTCTATTAAATTTAAGAATGTATATTAAGAATAGATGATTAATTTTATCAAATTTTTGTTTTTATGTTATTATTTTATTCTAGACATATTTCATATAAATTGTTATAAATAATGTTGATTTTAATATTAAAATTTTAATATTAAAATCTTCTTAATCCCATATAATTTCTTAAATATATCTCTGGAGTTTATTTGGAAATATTTGCATGTGCTTTGAATCTGTTTTTATACACATTTGGTTCTCATTCTTTTTTGCCGTTGTTTTAAGATCAAGATAATGTTAGGTTTTAAAATCAGTTGAGAAACTTCCTCTTTTGATGTACTTTATATCAGAAAATATTTGAATGGTTTTGAAGAACTTACCCATAAAATCCTTTGTTCCTATTCTTAGAATGACATTTTTTCAATCTTTGACTATCATTTTTAAAAGTATCTTTTCTAGATTTACAAAATTTTCTTGAGTTAATTTTGATAATGTAGCCGGGCGTGGTGGCGCACGCCTTTAATCCCAGCACTCGGGAGGCTGAGGTAGGCGGAGCGTTGTGAGTTCGAGGCCGGCTTGGGCTACAACGCGGCGCAAGGCCGGCCTGAGCTACACAGTGCGACCCTGCCTCAAAAAACCAGGACTGGGAGTTTGGCTCAGTGGCTTAAGCGCCTGCCCAAGCAGGCGCGAGGCTGTGAGTTCAATCCCCGGTGCCGCAAAAAAAAAAAAAAAAAAAAATTTTGATAATGTATATTTTTCAGGGGGAGACTTTTTTTTTTTTTTTTTGCGGCACCAGGGATTGAACTCACAACCTCACGCCTGCCAGACAGGCGTGTAAGCCGCTGAGCCAAACTCCCAGTCCTGCTTTTTTGAGGCAGGGTCTCACTGTGTAGCTCAGGCCAGCCTTGTGCTTCTGTTGTAGCCCAAGCCAGCCTCGAACTCACAACGCTCCTCCTACCTCAGCCTCCCGAGTGCTGGGATTAAAAGCCTGTGCCACCACGCCCGGCTGACACTTTTTGTAGGCTTCTAAATGTGCTGATATATTCATGTTTTACATACGTTTAATACTCCATCCTTTTATGTCAAGGCTACTATTAGTATTACTATTGATATATTTTTTCCCGTATTGATCACACTTATCAAAGTATAACTTCTAAATGATTTTGTTGTCTTTTCAAAGAGTCAGGGTTTGGTTTTAAAGATACAGTTTATCACTTTGTTTTGTTTTTCTATCACACAACAAGCTCACATTCTCAACCACGTTTATGCTTAATTCTTCAGATTCTGATGGACTTCCTAAAAGTATATGTTATCCTGGTCTACACAGTTCCCCTTGGAACAATTTTAATGAACTGGATGACAGTGTGGATCTTCTACTATTTTGCTAAATTTACCTTGAGATACATTTTACTTTAAAAGAATGTGAAGACTGAAATGAGGCAATGGTTCAAGATCTTTTATTTAGGCTCCCAAAGCATTCTATCTCTAACTAGACCTAGCACCATGATACCAGGTCAGAACTTTTGCTAATGGAAGGTCTTTGCTATTTGCTCTTTCTGCCTCCTCTTCCATAATTAAACAAAAGGGCAACCTTCTCAAATCCAATATTCTATTGTACACTAGAGTTGGTCAGTTTTGGTTAGAATTACAATTGTTTTGCTCCTATGTTCTGTTTGACATTCCAAATATACCCTGATATTTGAAGATACTGATATATGCCCAGTGGACACAGGGTTACAAGTAATTTTGTTATGTCTATAACTATGAACCAAGTACTTCATGTGCTATTTGATGTCTTTGACCTTCTCATCAAATTTACATGACTTCATATGGATGAAATCTAAAATGTGAAATATTTTACTTAAGAAACAATCCTTCCAATATATTTGCTCATTCAGCCGTCACTGAAAGTAAAGAACATAAAGATTGAAATACTTTTTGAAAAAACAATGTTTTAAAAGATTCTCACAGGCATAAAGCACTCTACACATTTCTCCCCCTGGTGGCTTAAAGTGCCACAAGCTACTGGCTAACACAAAATAACAACAAAAAATTTTTTTCTTGACTGGCTGACATTTTACTTGCTTTAAGAAACAAAGGAAAAACTATCCCTAAAACTGCCAATAGCACTGCTCAAATTGAGAGGAAGACAGACATCTACTTCTGCAAGAAACAAAATCACTATTTCCTTGAAACTTCAAATCTCAGAGCAAACATTGGTCTAAAGTCTGCAGTTATTCAAGTGCCTCGCTTCCTGGCTACGGCTTTCAAGGGTAGAGGATTATCTTGTAACAAAGAGAGATTGTTAAGAGAGTGAAAGCCATGATATAGTGATAATTATGCTTATAGATAGCAAGTATGAAAATACTCTGAGTGGAAAAGTTTGCTCGTGTATTTGCTTGCCAACCCTTGTCTTTCTTCTCTGTTTTTGTATTGTACTCATTCTCACCCATTTTGGCCAACCTGTTCGAAACAGATTAATCATCTTGGGCTGCCCATTTCCAGCAGGTCTAAACAGACACGTGGGTGATGTGCTGTGAAGATGAGTTCCCTTTCCCTCTTCTGATCTCTTTAGATCTCAGCACTCGCTGAAGTTCAGCTGCTTTCAGTAACACAGGGAAGAAAAAGCCAACCCTCTCTGCTCTGCAAACTGGCATTCATTTCAGGACAATAACTGCCTGTTGGCTGGAGATCCAGCTGCTTGTCATGTTAGACCGTGCTGTGTCTGCTGCTGAGTCCAGCTGTACAGCTGAGATCAGTGCCCTAAGGACTGAGCACAAGAATGCTGTGATCCCTGGCGGTGACAGGGTCTCTGCTAACAAGCCTCCAGACATTCAAGATGAAATGTCATCACCCCAGCACAGCTATCACAGAGGATGAAACAAAGCATCTAAAGACCTTTAATAGCATCAGAGTCAGGGAAATAAGTGAAGCATCTCAGGTAGAGCTCTCCACTCTGCTGAGCTGATGTCAGTTCTGGGAGCGATGGTGACCCCTTTGCTATCACTTTATCCCCAATATTCAGAGATGAAAAGATAACTCGAAATAGCAGGTTTTCCTATGAATGAGCTTAATGCATTTTTGACCATCCTGCTCGTTATCATCCATTAATCAGTGAATAATTATGAAATGTCTATTGCATATAAGTCCCTCTCCTTGAAGTTGGAGATAAAAACAGAATGGAGTAGCAGGTTTGAGTCTTTTAATTTTCTTTTAATTATCAGGCCTACAATCCTACTATATTGGCTGGATTACTTAATCTCAGTCTTTCCTGGGGTTCTTTTGTCTTTCTTTGGTGATCTCCAGGTTGGGTGAGGCTTTAGGGTATTGGGAGTAGGGTCCTACCTTGTCCTTTATTTATCTGTCCACATAGATTTGAGTTTTCTGTTGTCCTGGTTCTTTTTGTTCACTGATTTTCTGGTCTGGAAAACACCAGAACCATTTCTTCAAATCTACCAAAAAGGCAGCCCTCCAGCACTTATTTGGAGTCTGGGATCTTATCATCTTCTTGGAGAAGTTTATGGGCACCCCCCTGGCCCCCAACATTGTTCTTCCTAAGTAATCTGTTTAGATTAGTGCAGTCTCACTGTCTTTTTATTTGAGCAGGTCATTTTATCTGCACTCCAAATTCTTAATTTCACTGGCTTTGATGAATACACTTTGGGTAAAATATTTTGTCTACATTTTATACAAAATATTTTGTATACTTCTGTTCTAGGTGTATAGTCATATGAAAATTAGCAAAAATAGACACCACACACACACCAGAGAAATGCATAGGCTGTTTTGGCTTTTAGCTATTGCATAACTTCCCTGCTGTCTGATTTAGTACGGAGGTGGAGATGAACAGTGAAAAATAAAAAGAAAATAATGAAAATACCAAGTGTTTCAAAGGATATGAAGCAACCAAAACACAAAAGCACTGCAGATATCAGCATAAATTGGTGCAACCACTTAGAAGAACCATTTTGCCCAATTTGCTATGGCTTAACACAAGTGTATTTCATAACCAGCAATTTTGCCCATATATATATATATATATATATATATATATATATATATGCATATACATCATCACCAAAAGACATGTATTAGAACGTTCAGGCAGCACTTCTCATACTAGCTCCAAACTGGAAACTACCAAATGCTCATCTATAGTAAGAGGATATTATAGTTTAGATCTTGGCTGTCTTGGAAAAGCCTTTGTGTTGAGGCTTGGTTCCTATACCCTGGTGCTATTTGGAGGTGATGGGACCTTCAGGAAGTGAGGTGTAGTGGAAGTAAGGTACATCTTTGGGGACATGTCCTGGATAGGGTGTTGGACTGCAGCCCCTCTCTTTTTTCTCCCAACTACCATGAGGTGAACAGGGCTCTAAAGCATGCTTCTATGATGGTAGAACAAACTACTGCAGGTACAATCCAACAAGGCCAAGTGGCCATGGATTGAAAGAAGTTGAATTAAACCATGAGTCCTTATAGTGTTATTATCTCAGGTACTTTATTATAGTTGTGAAAAACTGACTATATTGTGGTATATTAATTTAATAAATACTATATAGTAATTGTGCTCAATAATCTGTGCTCAGTAATGCAGAGCTATGAATGAATTCTATGCACCAAAATGTTTTGAGTAAAAGAAGATAGGAACAGGAGAAGCTATACCATATGACTGCAATTATATCAAGTTCAAAAACAGACAGTAATTAGCTCTGTTTGCACTCAGGACTATAGTTACCTTTGGGCCTTTGGCGATTATTGGAGGGTGTAAAGTAGGCTTCTACGGGGCTGACGATATTCTCATTCTTGGCCAAGAGACAGATTACATAAAAGAACTACACATTTTGCGTATACGCAGTTTTCTACTTATGCCTATCATACTAAGCTGAACAGAGTCACTGCAAAACCACCTAGGACCTTTAAATGGAGCCCTATTTAGAAATATGATCTTTGAAGCTCTAACATTGCTAAATTGTGGACACATTGGAGTTTGAGGGGCCCTAATCCAATGACTTATGTATTTATAAAAAGAGAGAAATTTGAACACAGACACATGTAGAGATGTAGAGGAAAAAAAAACCAAAGCCACATTTAAGAAAAACCAAAACCAAAACAAAACAGCAAAAAACAGATTACTGGAACACTAAAAGGCAAGAGACATATTCTTCTTTAGATTCCAGTGGGAACCAAACTTGCTAACACCTTGGTTTCAGACTTTGGACTTGCAGAATTGTCAGACAATAAATTCCTATTCTTTTAAGCCACCTAGTTTGTGGCAATTTGTAGCTGCAACACTAAGAAACTAACATCTCTTATCTATAATTCTTTGTTTAAGTTATAAAAGAGAAGCTTTCAGACTGAATGCCGGACAAAGAATTTGGGTAAGATTTAGAATGCAGCAAGTAATCAATATATAACACACAACCATGATTTATTCCTTTAAAGGTCTATTAAAGTAGTTCTAGTCTTTGAACAAATGATAAGAGCCAGAGTTGTGTTCTGTGACTATTTCTGCAAGTGGTGTTACAGGGAAGAGTTTCTATAAGCCAAGCACTGACAAGACACCTGGCAGCTGTGATGTCTTCCTCCAGGTCAATTCTTTTGCTAGGACAGATAGCTCAAGCCTCAGCTCCGTTCTGGCTGTGGAAAAGAACAAGTCACATATGCCATCGGTTGCTTTCCATCTTTTTCAGGGGTGAAAGCACAGTCACTGGAAAATGATAGCATCCTGGCTAGGGATATGGCTGAATTTTTACAGTGTCCAGTATTTTCTAGGCTATATAATGTGTGACCATAAGCAATGAATGTGTTTTTAAAACATGCCAGGACTAATATACCCAAAGAGTGCCATCCATCAACATAGTCACTTTGGCATCACACACCTCGCCAACGCTGCCATTATTCCAAATGTTACTGGAACTCCTCTTGCAGGATTTTCTTCAAACCTGGTTAATGAACCACACAAGAAAACCAGCCTCATAAATTTATAGTCACACATAATTTTGACCGTTAAGAATGTCATCTGCTCGATGGATCTTACCCACCTCATCCATCAGTATTGACTTTGAATAACTTTTGACCATTTCCCCAAATAAAATCCGCCATCCATGGAGGAATATTTGCCTCAAATGGGCACATTCAAAAGAATAATAGCTTTTAAAAGCCCTTTCAAAAGAATGTTTAGTACAGTGCCTTGCAGGTGGTTGACACCCAATGAATATTTCTGAAACTGCTGTATGCACTGTATGGATTTTGAAAAGAGTACCGAAGGAGAAAGTTCTGAAATTAAAAAGAGAAAAGAAGCATTACAGCAAGTGTATAGCTTTCCAACATGAATCATCTGTAGGAAGGAAATGATATTCAATTATATGCTTACATGGTAATCTATTCTGAAAATAAGTGATTTTACTTTGTTGACACATCAATGCAAAATATGTCTTCCTAACCTTTAAGAGATAAAATGTTATGGATTTACGAATTATAAACAAAGACTCTGCATACAACTGTACTCATGATTAGGTTTTGCTTTCATTTACTTTTTATTTTCTTGGATGATGGATAGCATAGTGAAACTTTATTTCATGTAAATCTGGTTTTTTATTCCATTGTGGTGTTTGATACCATTGATTCCTTTTGTGTCAGGCTGTAACAGAATCTAGAGGTTGCATTTGTAAAAGCAACAGGAAAACAGTTAAACTGATGCAAAGACTAAGGTCACTGGCACTAGAGTAACAAATACATAACATTGTGAACTGTCTTCTTACACCAGGAACACTGTTGGATAAGTTTCAAAGAGGAAAAAATGGATTATGACAAAAGGATGGGATGGCAAGTGTGACTAGATGGTCAACAGAAAAGAAAATGACAGAAGATGTTAAACAAATAAAGCACTTCAGTGATTTAATGTGAGATAATATTTTGCATCAGGAATCCTATCATTTCATCTGTCTCTTAGCCAATCACTCTAATAGATGCAAAATGTCAGGTCAAAGCAAAATCACCACTTAAAAAAAGTGAACATGTGATATTAGGACCTAACGTCAACTCAATTTTAGGAATATAAAGTGATGTAGCCTCTTTGGGTTACAAAAAGCTAAACACAAGGTTAGTTATGACCCAATAAAGATATATATTTGAAATAACATGTCATCACAAAGTTTTCATACATATGTTGATAGCATCATTATATGTAATAGCTAAAAAGTAGGGGCAATCTACAAGTTGATGAGTGGACAAGAACTGAAGAAATGTTAGTAAAAATGGTATATTCAATAGCGTAGTAGCTGGCAATAAAAAAAATGAAAAAGTGATACACTTTACAACAATAATGAACCTTGAAAATATCACAGTTTTTTGTTTGTTTATCTTTTGTTTGTTTATTGTGTTTTGAGATAGGGTCTTGCTTTGTAATTCAAACTACACTTCAACTCCTTATGTAGCCCAGGTTGGCCTCAAACTCACAGAAATTCTCATGCCTCAGCCTCCTGAGTACTAAGATTACTGGAGTGTGCCACCACACCTAGTGAAAATATGTTAAATGAAAGAAGCTAGTTACAAGGAATCATATATGACTCCATTAATATTAAAGTTACCAGAGTTGGCAAATCTATAGTCAGGAAATGGATCAGTGGTTGACGAGATTAAAGAAAGGGAAACTATTAGTAACTCCTAATGGGTAGATTTTTTCTTTTTTTTTATACTGTTCCTGAATTTAAAAAAAAATATTTATTTATACATATTTGCCATACATAATGATCCCACACATCAGGGAATTTGTACCTATACAGAATGTATCTTTATTCTTTTTTTCCTATTCCCCTCTCTCACATTAAATCCTTCTTACCCATCCCCATTTACAAAGGTCTGATTCCATTTCTTTCCTTCAATCCTCTCTTTAAAGCCCTTTCCCCTTCGTTCCTTCTTTCCCTCCCTTTCTACTATTTCCCTTCCCATTTGAACACATTTCTTTCTACTTCACAATATCTTTCCTCAATTTTGCTCCTTGTTTTTTTAAAATTTTATTTTAGAGAATAAAATGAAACAAAATAAAACACAATAAAGCCAATCAAAATAAAGCAATGAGAGAAGTACAGGACTTCAAAGCAAGATCATAGGAAATAAACAATGGCTACCATAACTGTTCTTGTTATCTTCAAAATAGCTGTCCATACCATCAGACATAATAAATTCAACTAAAAAAAAAAACCAGAATAAAACCAATCAAAACAAAACAATGAAAGCAACACAGAAAAAGCTTCCAGGTAAGACAATAGGAAACTGACAATGGCTACTATAATATATCTTGCTACCTTCAAAATATCTGCCCATACTATCTGACATAATAAAATCAAACAAAACAAAACAGTGAAAATGATACAGGACTTCAAAACAAGATAATAGGAAATTAACAATGGCTACCATAATGCCTCTTGTTATCTTCAAAATAGCTGTCCATATCATCAGACATAAGAATGTAAAATTAACCAATCAGTACAAGAACTAAGTTGATTCTTTACTTCAGTTGTTATCTTTTCAGAAATTTTAGGTGTGTGATCTCTAATTTCTACTATTTCTGTATCTCCTGAAGTTGTTCCAGGTGGACTGGAGGTCTGAGATTGTACTTTGCTCCTTTGTGTTGACATTTTCCTGTGTTTCTCAGAATCAGCCCATTGATACCTCCCAAGTGCTTCCTGCTTTTACTACCAGTCCCTTGGTGCAGGGGATTGAACTAGGCACCTGGGCTCCTCTGAACAGGGGTTCTTGGAGTGGTGGAGAGGCACAGGTTGGTTTACTGATGCTCCCCCAATGGCCACAGGGTGTTGGGCCATGGCTTCTTCCTATTAAGTTCATTTGTTTACAGGTTTGGTTTGGCTTTGATATTTCTTTGCTGATTTTCTGTCTAGTTGATCTTTCTCTCTGTGACAATGGGGTATTGAGGCCTCCTGTTATAACTGTGTTATTGCTTTTTTGATTATCCATGTCTGCCAATAACTGTCTTATGCAGTTGGGTGCTCCTGTATTAAGTGCATATATATTTATGATTGTTAAGGCATTTATGCTGTCTCCAGCTTTCTCATGGACATTTCATGATCACTAGCTGCAATTCTGTCTTGAAGATCTGAAATTCTATTCTTTCTTTTGTTCAATCTGTGATAATGTCCATGTTACATCCCAGAGATGTGCTGGGTATGGAGCCAGTCTCGGCCTCTGGATGTAGGAGCTGAGACTGGTCTTCCATCAGTGGGGTTCTCCAGGGTGCAGCTGTTGTCTCCTCGTTGCTGCTTCAGGGGCTCCCATGTTATTGGTCTCATTGATTACTTCATCCTTCAGAGGTGTGTATGTGTCTGTATGGTGGGCTGTTTTCCTGGGTCTTGGGTTCCCATCAGTTTTACACTCTTTCTGCCGACCTGCCCTCCAGGATGCAATGGAAGAGGCCCAGATTGCAAACTTACTGTCTTGCAGCTGGCTTTGCTGTCCAGGATGTAATGGAGAGACACAGGGTGCAGACTCACTCTCTTCCAGCCAGGCTGCCCTCCGGGATGTAACGGAGGGGCTCAGAGCACCAACTCACTATCTTCCAGTCTTGTTCCTTATTTTTTACCAATAAAAAGAAAATCCTAAAATTGATTGTATCATTAGTTACACAAATGTATGAATACACTGAAAGTCATCAAGTTGTACATTTTAAATGGATGAATTGTATGATAGTGAATTATATCTTAACAAATCTGTTTAGCAATGGCTCACATCCATTCTGAAAGCCCAAATCCTTCAGTTCAAAAAACTTTCTCCCCAGGTAATATTAACTCCTCCAAAGTAGAGATAGGCAATGCAGTCAAATCTTCAGTAGCTAAGACAACTTTGATATCTGCTGCTCCTCCAGCAGTAATATGACTAAAGTAAAATTCCAAGTATGTAACACTATGTTAGCTACTTTGCAGAGTTTTTTTTCAAAGAATATCATGCTTATCATGAGTATTTATAAATAGACACTTATATGTGACGTTTTACAACCAATCCAATCCACAGGAGATCATACCAGCCTCTGATTTTGCTGTTTCCAAATGTCTCAAAAAGTTCAGGCTATCTTATCGAGTATTTCAGAGACTTCAAGCCTTGCTTACACCTAGAAAGTTTGGCCCAGATACTGTTTCTTCAGGAAATCAACTATGATTGATATCACTTCTGTTTTTTTCTTTAAGAATTTAGCTCTTGGGTACATATTATGCCAGGTTCTTATTTAATTTCATGTGTATTCTTTTATTGATCCAACAGTGCAGCCTCGCATAATACTAAGGGACGTGTCACACAAAATTGATGTACTGATCAATTCACTGGCTCTGTATTTTGATGTTTCCCAAGGGCTCAGAAAGAGATTTTAAATTTACTCCATTGGTGGAACCAAAATATGAGCTGTGGCCAGGCTGGGTTGCTTTGAAACTGTCAGGTGAGACTTTGAGAGTTAAAAGAGGCATCTGACTATAATACAGAGAGCTAAGCACTAAAGCTATTGTTTCAGATGACAAGTCTTCAAGCTTTAGTTGTGTCACTTCATTTGGACTTCTTTTCCCTTGGTTGTAATAAGATAATATTCTATGATATTATTTTAAAGTTTTAAATAAAGTAATACTTACAAAAGATCAATACAGTCTCTGGTACATTATGAAACTAAAAGAAAGTATCAAGACTATGAATTCATGGTTTTGTTACAGGTTTACTATATTCCTGACTCTTTCTACTCCTCAGAAAGAACTGTGGAAGTTCAGGAGTAGCCAATCATTCTAGCTGTCTTAGGAATATAGTTAGATATATCCATGGTGGGTAGATTAGTGAAGACTTGATCACATGCCTACTAAACTAGCTACAAAAATATCAGTTTACTGGTTGAGAGTGTATTTGTACTTAAAAAGTTCCCCTGACCCTTGAACATTGAGTAATGAATGCATGAAGAGTCAGCTGTTTTCCATTTCCATGGACAACTAGAATGGTCAAGGGACTCCTCATTCCAGATCATTTTATTCTTATTTATCTATAGGTGGTGATATTTAACTTATTCAAAAAGTTAAGCATATAATTAAAAAAACCTAAATGTCTTTAATAACTTTTTGATTAGGAAAAGTTGAGGAAGCCACAATGCTTTCTAAGGAGTGGTAATTGGAGTGGAAATGACCTGTGTTTTGCAGAGCTAGATAACTTGGGTTTGTTTTGCCTATTTTCAGTTATAAACAGACATGGAATAATGCTAGTAAATCTCAATCTTCCTGCACAAAACACCTATGTTTGAGAACCTACATTTGGGAAACTTCTATATGTGAGAAAGATTCCATCAATATGTTTTGTGAAAAAAAAAAAGAGCAATAAAGATACACTCCATAAAGGAATATGAAAACTTTTCACAGTGGTAAGTAAACACATTGCATATAACTGTTTCTTGTATGATAGAATTGGTGCAAGTGAGAAGGAATATGAATATGTAGTTGCATTTTCTCCCTGGTGCAAAATATTACTCTAGTTTAAAATGTATGGAAAGACAACAGTCATCTTTAAAGAAGATGGGAAGAAGCGGTTGGACATGGACAACTAGAATGGTCAAGGGACTCCTCATTCCAGATCATTTTATTCTTATTTATCTATAGGTGGTGATATTTAACTTATTCAAAAAGTTAAGCATATAATTAAAAAAACCTAAATGTCTTTAATAACTTTTTGATTAGGAAAAGTTGAGGAAGCCACAATGCTTTCTAAGAAGTGGTAATTGGCTGGGGGTATGGCTCAGTGGCACAGTGCCTGCCTGGCAAGCACGAGGTCCAGAGTTTGATTTCTGGTACAAAAAAATAATAATAATAAAATTTAAAAAAGTGATCATCATTGGTGGCACAGAAAAAGGGCACAGTGAATTCTTAGCTATGAGTTAGAAAAAGAAATGCATGAAGAGTCAGCTGTTTTCCATTTCAATGTTAATAATAATGGACCTAAGCATAAAAACATAATATCATAGATCACAAGGAGAATCTTCAGTTAAGTCAGATTGGCCAAGGGAAGAAAAGGCTGGCCAGAAAAGGAAAAAGATACCTGCACAGCCAGACAATATTTCTTGAGAAAAGGTCATGACCTTGAGCTTAGGTGTATAGAGTTATGTCCAAGGAGAGTTGAGTTCAAATATACTTTTCGTGTTTAGTCATGTTAAACCAGAAGATGGTTTATTATATTAAAAAAACACCATGAATGGTAGAAATTTTCTTCTAGTAGATTATCTATGTTATATAATACAGGTTCATAAGATGTGATGAAATAGATGCATAGTAAATATATTTGTCTCAGAATACTTTTAATGTCTAAGAATAAAATTAAGCAAATCAACTCAAGTCATTTTGTATTGACAAAAAGAATCAAGACTTAACTGAAAATACAAAACTGTATTTCTTGCCAAGAAGCCAGGTGTACCACCACCACCTGCCTTGCAGGAAGAGAATTCACTTCATTATTTTAGCATGGTGCAGTTCTCAACACAGTAACAATGAAGTTTGATTATTTATACAAGTTATTCAGAACAATTTCACTGTTTGGATTCATCTGAATGATAAATAATCTGTAAACTATAAACTGCATCAAATCAAGATCTTCTTTATTTTGTCATTCCCCATTATTCAGGTGTAGAGTAGACACTCAATAGAAGTTTTAAAGGTGGATGTAGCATGAAAAACTTAGCTCTACCTATTTATTTTATCAAACTAACTTAGAGTGAAATGATTCATCTCTGCAGCCAGGGATGGGTATAATTTAAAGGTCCCCAAGGAAATAGTTCACCATCTTTGCCTTCATTACTTTCTCATTGCTGATACCTGGTATATGCAACTTAAGGGAAGAAAAGTTTATTTTGGCTCACAGTTTGTAGAGGTTTCAGTTCATATTCTGCTGGATCTAAGGCAGGGTGGTGGAGGAGAACGGTGGAGCTGAGCTACTCACTGGATAGCATCAAGGAGGCAGAAAATGAAGGAAAGGTGGAGACTGATATGCCCTTCTGGGCCACACCCCCAGGGACCCACCTCCTGCAAATGGGCTTCCCTCCCATCATCACACTTAGCTATAAACTCATCAGTGGACGGATCCTCTAATGATTGTCACACTCTCGTGATTCAGTCCCCTCCCCCACTCCCACCTTTCAGAGCATGAGGCTTTGGAGGACATCAAGCTATAAACCATAACAGTCCTCTTTCATTTGTAAAGAAGGGTTGGTCCAATAGTGTCAGGACATCTAGTCTGAGACATCTTGTTTTGAATGGCAAATTGAGAAAGAAAGAAGCAAAACAAAACAAAGAAAACAAAACAAAACAACCGGAAAGAGCAGACATTAACTCTGAGTTCCTTCTTTGGTTATTGTCCAGGAAAGAAAAGAATTCAGTGAATTCCTAGATATCTTGAACTTGTGTGTTTTTTAGCCCACAGAGAATGTTGCATAGAAAGTGTAAAACTCAAATGTAAGTCCCACCCCTGTGCTTCCATCCAGCAACACTGGACTATTGTTTGGATTCATCTGAATCATCAACAATCTGCAAAGTATGAGCTCCTTCAGGGCAAGGTCGTCTTTTACTTCTCATACTACATCATCTAGCCATTTAATCCACACTAAATGAAAGTTTTAAAGATGGATTTAGGATTTATACCACGATTATTTTTCTTTATTGAAAAAAAATGGAGTGGCAAAGAGGCAGAGGTAGGTTTACTGATTTTGGTGTCTAAACCACCAAGGTTCCCAATAGATTCTGAGAAATACATGAGGGTAACCATTCAGGCTTCTGACCACTCTCCTGTTTTCCACACTTGGTAGGTTTGTTCTTGGATTTTTATCTGTATATATCATATGGATTTAGCTTAAAAATTTTTCCTTGTTTGGGATTTGCCAAACCATCGGTCATTCTTGGGGCCCCTGGTAGGCACGTCTCCCTCAAGCCCATCCCATGTCATCCCCGTCCCTGCTTCCTAAGCCTCAAATTTATCTTCGTTTTAAAATCTCCCTGGAATGCCTAGGCTCTCTGGGTTGGTGCTCTCTACTGAATTAACAGCTCCAATTTGATACCATAACAGGGTGTTTTCTAGCTCAAAAATTTTATGATTTCACATGAAATGGCTCTTTACAAAAGAAAATGTTTCTAAAGTTTCTTTATTTGGAAATAAGTGCATTTATCCCTAAAATTATACCAAGCACAATAAAATTTTTAGTGATTCAGAAGCATTTAGGATCATTCAGTGACTGATAATCATTATTATGTTTATCAATTTTTATTGTATGCCATCGTGAAGGCATGGTGATTACTGGAGTTTACTGCAAATGTGCCTACATTTCTGTGATAAATGAGTCTCATTGTTGTCAGCTAGTATTTCATCAAGTCTTTATGTACTTAATTATTCTCTACTGTCCTTGCCTTGAGCTTTTCTATTGACTTCTATTGACTCTTCTATCAGTTTCTATAGAACATACTTTTACTCTTCAATTGCTTATTTATGCAGAGACGTGTCTGCTATTTTCATGTCTGTATTCTTATTTTTTCTCCATTTCATAGTTATTCTTAGCCCATCAGTACTACTTTAATCTTGTTTATCCAAGGAGTACCCTGAGTGAATTGGGAACACAAGACGCATGCATTTTTAAATCATGCTGTGTATTAGTTGCTTTCCTGTTGCTGGAGTGCAATACCTGATATCAACAATTTAAAGGAGAAGTTTAATTTGACTCACAGTTTCAGGGGACTCGGACCATGGTCAACTGGCCCAAGGCAGAGGAAAGGGAATGCCAGACTATGCTTAATTCATGGCAGACTGGAAAACAGAGAAGGGGAACAGTGCCAGATAGCAAAGGGAACAGAGACCATGTACAATTCCCAAGGTCACACTTACGAGACCCACCCAGACACATCCAGAAGTATGCTTTATGACATATTGCTCAAGGTGTTTCTTAATCCCATAAATTGACGTATCACCATTAATGTTCACAAGAGGGCAAATGAAATACTTGCATTATCACTCTAGCCTTTTATACTCACAATAATTCATTGAATAAAAATATAGCTAAATATCATTGGTAGTTTGAGATAAATTATTTTTAAAAGCTACTATTCAAAATATCTTTTTTTCTGAAAATCTATGAAACAATAATGGCTCTAGATGTAAGCAGAAGGTTGCTTAACTGTGTTATTTAAAGGACACAAGAAACTTTCACTTTCCCCAGACATTCCTCCCTACAGATGAGGGTCACCTTTGTTACGGTGTTATGTTCCTCTATTTTATGCATACTCATTCCTTAAGGGATGAGGCACACTTCCCCACAATAAAACACACTCCTAAAGTTTATCAGTTTTTGACTACCTCCTACTTCTTGGGGAAAAGTAACAAAGACAGGCATGTTTTGGAGAGAGAAAAGATTAAAACAAAATTATGAAATGCAGGGAGAAAAGTTGGTCATGATAATTTTAGTCAGTAGTTTGGGTTTTGTGTAGGAAACAGGAAAGGAAGTTTGGATTGAGGAATTGATGTAGTCTGATGGCGACCTCACTCTATGATATGTGAAGAATGGAGATGGTGGGACCAGTTGTCAAAGCTAGGTAAACAGCCCCAAGTCATAAGGAAAACCTTAGAATGTAGGGTTAGCATCATTCATCAGAGGAAGAAGAGACTTGATAAGCAACAAAGAGAATATAGAACAAGCAAGGCTTTGCAAACAGTTGTGCTACTTAATTGTCAACTTGATTGAATTAAGAGAGTCCCAGAGAGGAGCCTTGATGATGGCAGTACTATACTCATCACTGGGCTAATCCATTCATGTTCAGCTGAGTGTGTTATTAGCGGGTGGGCTAGGTTAGGGTGGGTCACTGTAGGGGTGGCATGACATGATGCTCTACCCTTGGAGCCAGTTGTTTGCCATGGACTAGACCTTTGACATTTAGATACTGTGAGCCAAATTAAACCTGTCTTTCTTTACAGATGCAATGGGAAAGCTGACCATACCATGAGCATGTCATTACTAGGATGCAAAATTCTGTGACTGATGTCTTGAGACTTGCCTAGTCTAAGCAAGAAATTCTTGAGCAACTACAATTCACCCCCATACCCCAACTGCCAAATCATGAGAGATATTATCAAGGTCACAATGTTGTGGCAAAAACCTGTGTAAGGACTGCATACATATCAAACTATATGATAGAAATTCCATTTTTGTACCTCAAATATCTAAATATTTCTAGTATTTGCTCATTATTGTGACATCTTCTTAAGTTAGCTTTCTGTCATTGTAACAAAATACCTGAAGAAAGTGACTTAAAGGAGAAAATGTTTGGCTTACAGCTTCATGGGCTATGATCAGCTGGCTCCAAGGCATAAAAATTCTGTAGGAAAGACATGGCAGAGGAGAGATGCTCACCTCATGCCAGGCAGGAAACAGAGACAATGAGAGCCAGAGAAAAGATACAGGCTTCAAAGTCATGCCTCCTGTAGCCTACTTCCTTTGACTCAGTCCCATATCCTATGAACCCACTTAGGTGTGAAATCTGAGTTAATCCATTTCTGAAGTTAGTGTCCTGGCAATTCAATCACTTTTTATCCAATCAAGCTGACGATCGATATAGACCATCACAGCATGTAAGGTCTTCTTTTCTGGGTTATCTTCATATATTTTGAATGAGATGCCTCCTGAAAATCCTTATAAGAACTGCCAGGAAGTCTTGAGAGTCTCCCATTCTGTAGCTCTTAGCAAACACAGCCTAAGCAGCATTGTAATACCTAAATTTTCAGCCGTCCTTACTGCTGATGGAAACTTTTGTGGCAGAGTGCAAATAGCTCAGCAAGTGATTTGAGGGTGGATGAGTAATTTTCGCCACACAGCCAAAGGGGGATTTCTCAAGAGTTTTTCTCCACGTCAGTTTCTACAAACATCAAGTAGTGCCTACTGGCAGCTAGACTGACATTTACTGAGTCTTCCAGTCTTTGCTTCTCCTTAGACAAGGTTTGGGTGTCAGCATCTCGCTTGCGTGGGGATAAAGAGGCAGCTATCTGAACCATCAGCCCATCCCAGGTTCACACAAGGGCAGAAGCAATTTCAGTTTGCCGAATGGAGGCTGTGGAGCATTTGGTGATATAAAGCCCTTAGCTAAGGGAGAAATTGCAGTGAGCTTATCCTGTTTCCTGGCTAGCTTAGCTGAATGAACTCTACATTTAGTGCACTTTTGGAGATGGGTTGTGCAGCAGCCAAAGAATAATATCAAATTTTTAGCCAGGAAGCAAAAAAAAGATAAAGCCATATGAGAATCAGGATACTGATAACATGGAAAAAATTTCAGAATAGATCATTTAACATAGAATACAACTTTAATGGTAATTTACATATGGTGGTCTTATCTACAGAATACATTTCATGTTAGTGGCAGATTGCATTGATTTTTAGGAATATTTCCAATTTTGAAGAAACTGGTAACCAAAAATGAATTTGGAAGGCTATACTGGGGAGCCTGCTGGATATTCACCAAACCTATTTCTTTTTCTTCCTGAATGCATAGTTTGATTGTATTTCCTGGCCTCCCCCTATAGTCAGGTGATTGGTTTCCAGAAAATGAAAGGAGGGTATGGGTGTCTTGTGCTAAATCCTATGCCAACCAACAGCTGCATACCTCAAGAAACACTCTGTGGTTCTGTGTCTTTTTGATTGACTTGAAAAAGAACCATTTCCCCAAGCATCCTTGGAAGCTTCTTGTTAAACATGGCAGAGCTACAATTTGGAGATACCTAGGTTCCTGAGGATTCTCCCTTGGAAATGGGGTGCTGGCCAATTAGGAGGAGTGATGTTTAGAATTATCACTAGCAAGAAATTAGTGACTGCTGGAGTTGAACCGTTAATCCATTTTGGAGTTTGTTGCAGCAACATGATTAATTCAACCTTAACCAATACCTTAACTAATACAAACATCTCTTGAAAACCTTCATATGAAAAGTCACTCCTGTTTTTCCGGGAGTTTGTATCAAAGCCAGCCATGAACACTGTCTAAAATACCATGCAACTACACCATGATAGTGCAACTTAAGAATCTGACCAAGTGAAAAGAAAACCCTGATGGCATGTCAATGAAATGTGTTTTAGGCTATAATTTTCTAGATTATAGTGGCCTGACCATTAGGGAAGGAACTATGTATATAATAATAGCAAGTCCCCTGCATTTCTCAGGGAACTGTATCTTATTTGTTAATGTGGAGTTCTAGAAAATCAATGAAAAACTTGATGTGGGGATAGTTTTGCCTGTTAATCTGTACTTGTGGTTAACGTACTCACGGGGGAACTCCTTCTGCTGTCCAACTTCTCTGGCTTTTTCCAGCTCACAGTCTTAGTCCTTCAGGTGGCACATCTAGGAAGGATAACACATTTCTATGAAATCTGTTTGATTGAAATCAGTTGGCTAAATTGGAAGATTTGGCAGAGACGATGGAAGATGAATGTATGAAAAGGCTATATGTTTTGGTGCTTTTGTACAAAAGCAAATAGCTACGGTGACAGAGTTTGAAGCCAAGCAGAAAGAAAGAAAGAAGCTAACTTAAGAACTCCAAGTGAATGAAAAGGTTGAAAGCAGAGGATCAAAGGAACCTTCCATAGGTATTCTTGCCTGTCTTTCAATGTGTTCTACCCCAAAGGCAGACACAAGGCAATCTGAGATTTTTGGACCTAGGAAGTGCATTTTTCTGAAGAGGAAGTACAGCTGTTGAATTGAGCTCCCAAACTCTTACCAAGGGTGCTTCTCTCGTCTTCATGACAAAGAGGATCTCACATATTTAGAACTGTCCTCTTCTTTCAGCGCTTTGTCTGTAGTCTGGATTCAAACATATTGGATTCCCAAAATACCATAGAGCATGGCAGTGCATGTGTGTGCACAGGGTGGGGCTGTGTATCTGTACCTTTACCCAATTATACTACCACACACTCCAAGTCAGAACACATTCAAAATAATGGAAGATATACAAAACTCAAGTATAGATGTCTGATGCTATAAAAGATACAGATTTCCATGGTCCCAAAGGCCTTATGTTGCTCTTTTTTTATTCCCCTAGGCCAACTGGCTTCAAGTTTGCTTTACTTTACAGAAAATATCCACCCCCATAGCCTTTCTGGCCTCCACACTTTCTTGTCTATTATTTTTAAGGCAAGGTCAAAAGAGAAAGGTTCAATTTAATAATATTTGCACAATGCCTTGAACTTTTAAGAGACTTTCTCTCTTATTCTAAGTGTTTTAAACAGATTGATTTCTAAGTTTTTTTGAGGGGAGTCAGATATTAGTCTCAGGGAGATAAACAAAATGTACTGGTAGGAAAAATTGATTATTCCTTCTTTTGTTTGCAAGTATCTGATCATTTTTTGTGACAGATTATGCCTATTTAATCAGTATTAGTAGTCTATATTATTAAATTGAGGTTATTAATTGAATTGTTCTATTTCTTCATGTTGCTTACTTATTATTAATTTCTCTACAGAATTTTAAAATTTAAAACCATATAAAATTCAGAAACATTTTATATGCTTTTACTGAATCACTTCAGTTTTTCTTACTATCTGATATGTCAATAAGTACATTTCCTCAAGCTGATTTTTTAACTTGGACATGGTGTCCAATGCTTAAGACACTAGGCTGAGGAAAGTGTGTGCCTGTAAATTGTCACCATTTAGCAAACACTACAGTGTCTCCAGGTCTCCTCTGCTGACAAGAGTATGTCATTCCTGTGCTTAGAGGTCTGGGACACTTGCACAGCTCCTTGGGGCCAGGGAGAACTATTCCTCCTCCCTGGACATCTTGGGGACTGCTCTGCTGTCCACCTATGCCCTGGTACCACCCATTTCCTCTGGCCAACCTCTTCCCAGTGCAGCAGTCATTTGCATCCACCTTAGTCCCTGAACTTCTGGTGAGCTGGGACAAGATGTGTTCCACCCCAGTCTTGCCACTCAGATTCCAGAGGACCCTGAGGTCCTGCTCAGAAGATCCAGGTCTCCCACCAGAGACACAGTCAGAAGTCCTTATAGAAGAAAGGAAGCACAGGAAGGCTGCCTTTCACTTCATCTTCCCAAGCTCCACCTTCTGCTTCAGTGACACACAGACGACCGACCAGACAAATTTCTGAATCCTTTAATTGACATTCAGGAGTTAGGTGCACTTGTTAAGGAAGGGTGACCCTGGGTAAAGAACAGGGGTGTTACTCTTTCTCTTTCTAGGCTCCTATCCTGCCACCATTCTGAGTCTCAGCTGCAAGAGGGTTCTTTAAATTATAGCAACAAATTTCTCACCTTAGAGAAACTAATTGGGAAGAGAAAAGAATTTTTGGTGATGACTATGGTTTTCCAAGCTTTGATTAAATTTCATCAATAATCTGCCTAAGATTGTCTGTCCTTTGTTCTGTCCTAACAAAGAGCACAATGATTCTGAGGGAATAAACCTGTTGTAAGTGTACATGTCTGCAGGCGTGCACAGGTTTGAAACTCTGCAGAACCTCCTTGGTTATGTCATGCAGGGATGAAAAATTCTGCTCTTGATCATAATATTACACCACAATGTCACTTCGTAATACATGAAGTTCATAAACCATTAGGATAATGATTCCTAACATTACTTGTCAGTAAAATATGGAAATCATTTCTTGTTACCCATTTGTACTAATTTAATCTTACATTTATTTAGTCAGCAGGAAAGACTTGCAGAGGTGATTGTTTCTCACTGATTAATTTTCAGTCCTAACAGATCACTAGATGATATACAGTAATATTTTCTTAACACTGTAGTTTTACATAAATAAAGATTCAGGTCTTGGCTGAGCCATTTATGAGGTGTGAGGGAACATGTCTGGATAATTTGCCACTGGCCTGTTGGTTCTTATCCCAAGAGACTCAGGCACTTTTGGTGCTAGGGCTACCTAGGAACAGAAGGAAGTGTAGATCAGTGTCCCTTATAACTCATTCACCGGTTTGAGCCTTTCATTTCACTCTTTTCCTGTTTTCCCTCCCCACCCACTCTAGGCTCAGAATTTGCCTATGGTTTCAGACTCCTGAACAGAGCAGAGGTTTCTGAGTTGGTTCCAGCTCAGTAGGTTACAAATCTCCCACAATCCTTTCTGCTGAACACCAAACTCACTTTAGAAAACCAGAGCGCTTCTTCCTTTGCTCCAAGCTCCTTTTACCAGACAGTGTAAAATAATTTGCATTGGTGGGTGGAAGGCTATGCCCAGTGTTATGCCATGAACAGCATTAGCACTTTGATTAGCTTCAATAAACCAAATCCCAGGATTATTTCAAGCACGAATGGCTGGTGTGTGGATGTTTTATGTGTGAGAAGGGAATAGAGTAGGGGAAAGGAGATGTATTACAGGGTCTTCTCAAAATCACTGGATTTCCTTTGGTATTGTTTTGAGGCACTAAATACCACATCATCTTTTCTTAATGTAGTTTTTTTTTCATAATGATAGTAATAGTTACATAATGATATTTAGCTTTCTACAATTTTTACGCATGATTATCTCATTTATTTGCTGTGTCAGTAGTAACAACGGTAAAATATGGGACTCTCCCCCATCCCAATATTTCCAAGTTTTTTTGAGATGAGAATCCTTAAATAAAAAACTCAACCTCATTCACTCACTCATAGAGATAAAGAGACTATTTTTATCTTGGTACAGAAAAAAAGTTGATGTACTGCTGGAACTTTTACCCAATCTAAAAAAACTATAATTCTTACTGTAGTCTGATCTGTGCATAGCCACACTTAGGCATGCAAAGAAGGTATTTTTCCTTTTCCCAGGAGAAAAGGTAAGATTTTAAAAATAGAAAGAAGAGATGATAGAAAGACAATGGGGGAAAAATCCATGTGTCATACCTTTCCTTTCTCCCTTGTCTTTTTCTCTGACACTCATAAATGCTGGGAGGGGAAAGAAAAAAGAACAAAAACTTTCACAAGGGAGAATTCTCAATTCTCAGGCATACATCACTAGCAGACACTGTATCTCATTCTAAGTAAGAATGGCACTCTTAGGAGATAAGAATTGTATAGCATTATGCGTAAGATTGCAAGCCAAGACAGGAGCTTTTAAACACATTAGGTAATCCTACACAGATGCTATTAGGATCAAGATCAGGCCATTTCATCCATAGAGAAAAGGCCCACAGTTGGCCCTGCTTTGATGGGTCCCAAGTGGCAGTCTGCACCACTGACACTGATCACACAATGTAAAACCTAAGATGCCATTCCCCAAAGGCAGTCAGCGTTGTGTGGTTGTAAACAACCTCGCTATGGGCAGATAATGAAATATCAGGCACACGTTCCTCTACTTCTCGGGAGCAGAAAAGCTGAGTTTCCTTACATTAATGCTTGACTGGAGTAAATACACTTAATACATAATTATAACACCAAATTGTCAATTAAATGTGACAAACATTTCTCCATTGGATTTGTACTGGAACACAAGGTATTCCCAACTGTCACAGAACAATCATATTAAACTACACACGCAAAGATGCTTTTTCCTCTAAGCCCTCTCACTTGTTGTAGCAAAATTCCAGAGGGCTTTATCAGCTAATTGGAAGGCAAATACTGACAATCTCTTCACGTGAAATACTTACAATTTAACCTGTAATAACAGTGAAGGGGAAAAAGCTGTTGCTAAAATTGAATTCATACTCTAATGTGATTATGATTCACTCCTGACGGATAAGGAAAAATGTCACATGGAGGAAAGCAGAGTAACTGAAGTTTCCTCCGGAGTCTTCTAGGTAAACGTCTATTTACCTCGGGAGGGAAATGATATTTTGACTAATAAATAACTGGTGTTGCTATTAGCTCTCCTCTTAGTGTTCATGGATTTGTTTTGTATTAAAACTGATGGGATTGGCTAAAATGAAGAGTAAATACTGAGACTGATGAATGTGGCTTGGCTTTCATTGATATTCACCAATTCACCTTCTTTGTTAGGGAAGGCTGTTAAGAGAACTAATTACAGGAGCATATCTAGGAGTCCCTTGGAGCTGTATAAACAAAAGGAAGTGGTAATAATTGGAGAAAGCCAAAAGAAATGAGTTTCCAAGCTGAACTCAACAAACCAAATGCTTCAGCTGGAGCCCAAACCCAGACACAGGATAATGAGAACAACAGCAATTTCTCTGTGCAGCCCTGGTTCACACAGTGCAAACCCAATAAGCACCGAGAGGCAGCACTTTAAGACCCATCGCTAAAGTGCAAACAGTGCAGCTTGTCGAGTTGGGAAGTTTGTGAGCTGAAATGTCTGGACAGCAGCTCCTCCTAACAGCCAGGGATCTGAGGAATGTGTGGCAGCTGAGTTGAGCTACACAGGACAGCTCCTGGGATTGCAGAGTCCCAAAGGAGGCCTAAACTGCTCCCAGGAGCTGCGTTCATTAGTACACCTGGGAGGAAGGCAGGAGGCAATATAGTATTTACATTTTTTGCATTGTATTGGTTAAGGAGGCACTGAAAAAATTGGGACAAAGCTAATGCCTAAATAGGAAATGGTATTTGTTGATCCTGAAAAAATGATGAAACATGAAACTCACTAATACATACTTAAGGCTAACTACTCGTGACTACTCGTGACATTAAAAATAAAACCACACAAGCAAATCAATGAAGGCCCATGAAATGGTCACCAAGGGCATTGATCTTTCTTTAATTTAAAAATAATTGTTATGTTAGAAACATTATAGACCAATTTGCCATTCTTAGAAAACATTGCATGTAAATACTAACATCATTTAACTTTAAGGACTGATATCTGACTACAACTTTTTCTTTTTCAGCATACCCTGACTCTAACTTCAGAAAAATAGTCTTCCTCCCCTGAATTGTCAGGTACATATTTTAGTAGTGCTTTTCAGGATTTTTTTTTTTTTTGTCTTTGTAGTTTTGCTCTAATGCTGCCTTGTGTAATCCTTTGGTTTTGCATTGTTACTTTTTGTGTGGAAAAGTAGATTTTTTAAAGATGATTCCTGGTTCATATTCATTGTTGAACCCTGATAGCACAAGTCATGCACCTTCCACATAATTAGCATTCAGTAAGTATCTGATGATAGGATAACTGAATGAATTCATATACATCTAGAAAATATTTCACTGGTATTGATGCAATGAGATGATAAAACAGCAGTTAAAATACGATGAAATCAAACTAATATTACAAAGACAACATGATGTCAATTGGAATGCCCTTCTGTTTTCTCATAGGGATTCCCAGAACAGATAAAAAATAAGTGCTCACATCACCATACATCATATTAACTTTTTTAATTTTAAAGGCAGGGTTATTTACACGTATAAAACATCTCAGGTTCTTTATAGAGGTATCATAGTGAGTCCTGATGTTTGCCAGACTGACAATAGAATATTCAGTTAAACTTGAAATTCAGATAAACATTATATAGTTTTTCACCACATATAACTTTTTCACTAATGTATAAGAATGTCTCAACTATTACAAGGTCATACTTATATAAATTTACACAAAATATTACACAGTATTTATCTGAAATTCAAGTTTGCATGTGCTAAGAAACTGTCATTTATCTGAAATTCAGATTCCACAGTATCTTCTGTGTTTTTCTTTGCTAAATATGGCAACCCCAGCAATGACAGAAAAATTGAAGAAAAAGTGAATGGAATATGTGTGTCACTGATCAAGCAAATTGAAACTCCTCATTTGCTTGTATGTGACCAGGCATCTGCATTTGTTTGAACTATGCTCTTCCTGAGGAAAGCTGCACTTGATTCATTCTTTTTCCAGAGCTACACATATAGGGGTGGATCTTTGACCAGGACTGACTGTGCTGCGGTTCTTGTAGAAGCATGGAGGGGGATAGTGCTGGAGAACATGGTTACCTCTGTCCCAAGCATGTCTGCCTTGCTGAACTTTGCTTGAGTAGAAATTGCAGGAGTTACTCTATGGGATCAATAAGAATGAACCAGGTTCTCCAGCTGAATGAACTGCTATTTTCTGAGGGATGTCCTGCATTTCGTAAGCTGGGAGCATTCGATGCAGATCTTTTCTTTTCTTTTCTTTTCTTTTCTTTTTCTTTTCTTTCAGTAAGACTCTTCAAAGGATCAGGATTGGGATGGTTTCAGATGGCTAAGAGGATAAGACAAGTCTGCAGAGGAATTAGAAAGGAGATAGGAAGGTTCTGTAGGGTCTTGGACTTCACCAACCTGAGTTTTAGTCATAGCTGATACATGACTTTCAGCAACTCATTGAAAGTCTCTTGCCTCAATTTCTTTATTCACAAAATAATACAAATAAATTATCTACCTATAAGAATATTTATGAGAATGTTAAAGACCTTATCCCTTCACTGTGTAGAGTAAGTAACCAGTGGATGGTGATTTCTGCTTTTGTGCTTGTGTTGTCCTAGGTTAAACAAATACCTCAACCAATACCTCCTGGTAATGATCCACTCTCTTTTCTCTAGATTGAGGTAATTTTTGCTTACATTTGCTTTTCAAAATTTTATTGACTAAATGTCTTCTATTTGATCATTTTCTAATGTCACAGCACCCAATTCCTTATCTGTAGCCTGGCCTTAAAAGTGAAAGCATGAATATTCCTGGAAGGTTCAACTAAAGAGTATTTCTAAGGCTAGGCAAGGAAATAAGAACAAAGCCAAAGCAGGGATGACAAATCCAAACAGAAAAATTAATGTTTAAGGTTTTAGAAAAAATGATCACTTGATTTTTAGAAGTTGTACGCATGACAAAGACTGTTCAATTCCTATTCTCACTTGCCAAAATATGTCCTACCTAACAGATGTCTAGTAGAAAGACTAATGCAACCAATCTCTCTCCTGGAGACAATGTGTAGCAAATTTCTGGATTATTATAGACAAATGGCATCACAGAGCATTAGACATAGAAAATCTTAAGGTTTTTTTTTCTTATTTTTATTACCAGACTTTTGGGAAAATATTGCAGGGAACGAAGTTTCATTTTTTAAGTTTCATTCTTATATTCTTTGATTATCTTTCGTTTTTCCTTTGTTGCTTTTGTTTTCTTATTTCTTTCTTTCTTTTCTTTTCTTTTTTTGGCTCATAATAGGTTCACCTTCTAATCATTACCTTTTCAGATCATCAAAATGACTCCCTTGGACTTCTCTGATGTAGGATTCTTTTTTGCAAGGCACTAAAGATTCTTTGTTTTGCTGGATTCCTGTGTCTATCAGGGTTCGATGGAGCCCTCATCAGCCGACAATAGGCATGATCTGTGGCCTTTCCACTTGGCTAACTGCTTCTTGAATGCCAGCACTGAAAAGCACCAGAGGAGATTCATATTACCAAAAACGAATCAGTGACAAAAGACTCAACGAAAGGGTTGTGCAAACCAGGAAGATTTTCTGCCATGAGTCTATTGATTGTTCTCCTTTTTGTTATCATTCTACAGACAAAGTAAGTGGCATTGCCTAACCACTGCACAGCCTACTGATATTATTGTGACCCAAAAGATGGTCTGGATGTTGTCTCCCTAAGAGTGATTATCTTAAAGCCTGTTTTCTCCCTACTGACTCTAATGAGCTCTCTAACAGCACTGCTTTCATTACACTCCTTTTGTTCTGCCGCAGAGAAATGAATTTAAACAACAGTTATTCAAGAGCCATGGCATTTATCGATTGGATAAACACAAGCCTGAGATTTGGTTGTGTTCCTCTTAAGCCTGCCAGCTCTGATTTTTGCTTATCAGTCCTCCTGGTTTGCCTCCCATGTGCTGGAAGGTAATTTTGTAGCTTGGTGTGAAAGGGCTTTGAAAAGGCTGGAAGGGAGGTGTGGGAACCTGCCCTGCATAAGCCTAAGTCTCCTCCGTGTGCTATTCTAAAAGTACCCCCAGGTTCATTTAGGGTCCATTTATGGATAAATAGAAATATGTGAAATTGAAATTACTCTGTGTTTCAAGGGAAGGTGACAGATCCATGCAAATAATGAACAAACTTAATTAAAATTCAGTGAAATTTGTGGTTGGACATCACAAGACCCACAGTATTTTTGGGGCCAATATGTAACAATTTTAACATTTAATAAGATTTATGAGTAAGTTTGTGTCTGTAACAGTTTCAGAGGAATCACTCACTTTGCATAAAAACATTACACTTTTTCACAGTGAGGAGATGAAAGACAACTAAAATTACTCTAGAGTAGAATTTCTCAACATATTGCAAATTAGAATTATCTGAGATCTTAGGAAATTCCAAAGCAACAACCGTTGAGTTCCATCTTTTGAAATTCTGATTTATTTAGTGTTGGCTAAAGTCTGGGTATAGATATATTTTTAAAAATATGCAGCAGTTGATCTTATTCTGTAGCCACAGTAGAAAACCAATGGGTTGTAGAGCATAGGTTAGAATCACCAGTAGAACCTTATAAACATACCAATTTCTAAATCCCATCCAGATTCAGTTCAGAACAACCCCCATGCCACACATCATGCCTTGACATTTGAGACAACAGCAGAGGCAGGAAGGTCCTTCTCACTTTCACCTGACTTCTCTCCTAAAAGGATTCTCTGATCCTCCTCAACAGCAGGTCATAAAGTCTTCATGTGCATCCATCCTGTAACCAGAGAAAAGGGACCCTCTGAAGACATAGGGACATATAGAAGAATTTGCATAACACTGCTAACGCCCCAATTCCTTACCACTAGATCTCTCCCATTTTTTCCAGTCATGGTTCTCTACAACTGTCCATATCCTCATCTGGCTTAGCAGAAAAGCACACATGTTTTCTTATTTCTTTGATTATTTCTCTCTTTTCATTTTACAGCTCCACCAACAAATTGCGGAAGTACAATATGCAAGCTACTGTTGCTTTGCCAAAGGGTAGAAACAATAATTAAGGACTATATTTCTGCCCAGTGAGCAAACAGTTTAGTCTTTTCCTTCCAAAGAGGTAGTTGTTTCCAGAAAAGCGGTGGTTGCCAGATGATTAGTTCACAGAGACCCTTGTGATGATCAACCTGCTCTGCAGAACTCCTGTCTCAACAATAATGTTTAGGAAAGCCCAAGAAAATAGATTCAACTTGCCTGGTGTAGCGGTGCGTGCCTGTGATCCTGGCCTTCTGGGAGGCTGCTGTGAGAGGCTTACAAATTCAAGCCCAGTCTGGGGAATTTAGTAAGATTCTTTCCTAAAAATAAAACAAAATAAATAAAATACGTAAATAAATAAAAATAAATCAGAGAATATAACTGCAAAGGCCCGAGTTCAACTCCCAGTGCTACAAAAAGCAAACAGACAATCAAAAAGAAGCAAAACAAAGCAAAACAAAACAAAAGCTCTCAACTCACGATGGCCTCATGACCAATGAAGATGGGGAGAGGCCTGAACCTCAGTCCTGGCCCAGCACCGCTCTAGTTCAGATGTCCTTAGAGATGTTCATGGAGGAATGTTTGAGGATAGCGAAGGCAGCAGAGGTAAAGAGGCCAGGAAACCATGATCAGTTACACTTTTTTCTGAAAACAAATCCCATTTTCCCAAGGACACCAGTGAGTGGCCTGGCACAAAAGCATAGGGCTTATTTATAGATTTTTAAAATAATTTCTTGTAAGAAAGATATTATAAAATTCACTTAAATTACTTATTTCTTTGAACTCCAGAGTATAGGCTAAGTATTTTCTTTTTTTAACATGGAAAAGTAAAACTAATGTCCCTCATTTCATCTTAAAAGGAAGGTGACTTCCTAAAATCTGTCAAATGGCTCTGGTGGCTTCACAGGAGCCCATTCTGACCCATTGTGTGATTATGCACAACCTTCTTAGGGAGTAGGGAAAGCACTGTCAGCCCCTTGAAAGAAGACTGGATGACATTCATCTGAGGACAGTGTTATCTGGGAAAAACATTTCATACAGGGGATGCAGAAGAATACAGTTGCAAAATTTGTATTTTTGCTGAAGAGTTGTAACAAGAGTATGACATCTGTATTTTTTCATGTTATAGTTTTACATTGTTTTATTTTGATTAACAAGTATTAAGTGTGTACTTTAGGGGTACAGTATGGTATTTCAACATAGGCATACAGCATGCACTGATTAAATCAAGGTAGCATTTCTTTTTCCTTACTACTTCTTTGTGTTTAGAGCCCTCAAGCTCTTCTCTTCTAAATACTTACAAAATATGTAGTTGTTTATTATAAACTATATTTACCCTACTGTGTTACAAAGCACTAGAATGTATTTCCTTTGTCTGTGTTTTAATAGTGGTCTTCATGTCTGAAGAATTCCCTGTTGTGTAAATCTTACATTAAATTTAAATAAATGCATATGCTTTTTCTCTTGTTAATCTCTCTTTGGTTATAGGAGCTGTAATGGTTGATACACTGTGTCAATATGAGAAGTTTTAAAGTTTAATGAAGTAACTCATCAGGGGGCCAGGGTCCTCACTTTGTGGACATCCATATAAGGAAAGAAAAGAGACTTGTTCTCCTCCCATTTTGCTCTTACTGCTTTTCCTATCTTCTGTCGCCTTGAATTGTTGCCCCTGTGCCATGCCACCCTGCCTTGGAGTCAGCTGATTGTGGACTGAAACCTCCAAAAACTGTGAGCTAAATAAACCTTTCATTCCTTAATTTTGGGTGTTATGTATTTTGTCTCAGCAATGAGAGAAAGGTAAGACAGAATTTTGTACTAGAGAAATGGGGCTGTTTCTGTGACTATACTTGACCATGTGATTCAAGAACCTTTGGGAATGGCTTGTGGGAAGAGATTGGAAAGGCTCAGTGATGTTGCCTGGAAGAGCATAGCTGGAATGCCCTAGGCTGTTCTGTATGGGAAATTCTAGTCAGAACTCAGAACACCAGAAGGCTGGTAGGAATCCTGCCAATAAAGACTGGATTCAGGAGGTTTCTGCTGGGAAGAAGGACTGCATTGGTTGTTGGACTCCAGATGATGTGTGCTGTGGCTTGGGGGCAGTTTGTTTGTATTTTGCTCATGTCCAGAGACTTTGCTTGAGACTGAGATTAAAAGGGTGACTGACTAAACACCTGGCAAAAGAAATTTCAAGGGAGTCAAATGTTGAGCTTATGGCATGGTTATTACTGGGGGCTTTTATTCAGATCTATGTTGAGAATCAGAAGCAAAGAGCCCATAAGGGTGATTTAAAATGTAAGTTCGACCTGTAAGGAAGCTCCAGTAAAGCTGTGGACTACAAAGATAGGGCTAAGGAAATCTCAAATGCTGAGAAAGAACCAGGGACTATAAAAGATGGCCTGAGGGCATCTCAAGAAGCTCCAAGTCTCCACCCTTTGCGGTTTCGCAACTGCAAAAATGAGAAACTTTGCTTTGAGGAGAAACCTGCAGAGCACCATGTTCCAGAATGGTGACAGCATAGAAGATTTGTTCCACAGATTTGGATTCAGATTGCCCAGCAATCCAGGCACTCAACCACTGAAGCCAAGAGAGACAAAAGCCTGGCTACTGCTCCATGTCTTGGCATCATCCATGTGGTGCTGGTTTTAGGTGCATGCATACTGTAAGAGTTATGGGGTTAAGAAGACTTCCACCTCAATTTTGTTTGTTTATTTATTTATTTATTTATTTATTGGTACTGGGGATTGAACTCACCACCTTGTGCCTGCCAGGCAGGCGCTTACACCACTGAGCTATGTCCCCAGCCCTCCACCCCAATTTTAGAAGGCCTGGGAGGCCAGGTAATGTGCCTCTGAGAGGGCAGTGTGTGAAGTTATGAGTATGAAGCCAAAGGTGCAGTGGAGACTCCAGAAGTTTAGAAAAGCCAGGAATGTGGATCATCTAAGGGAACCTGCAAGGAGTGAGCAAAGCTGGGCCAAGAGAGAAGCCATGGGAGCTATAAACCCTGAAAGTACCTTAAGGAGGGAACCACTCAAGCCCTCTGGAGTTTACAATTTGCCACAGATTGCCTCAATTGGTGCACATGGAAATATAGACTTGATGTTTGCCCTGCTGGATTTTGGACTTGCTTTGGTTCCAATCTTTTGTAATCCTCTGCTTGTAACTTTTGGAATGAAAATCTTTATCTTGTGCCCTTGAATGTTAGAAGTGTTTAACTTTCATTTGTATAGGAGCTTGCAGTTAGGAGTCTGCCTTAATCTCAGGGAAGACTTGAATCTTGGACTTTTCAGCAACGATGAAACTGTTAGGACTTTTGCAACTTTTTCAGATGGACTAAATTCTTTTGCATAAATGGATGTGCATGAATCTTTGGGTGGTTAGGGGAAGAATGTTATGGTTCTAATATAATATAATGTTGACAGACTTAATGCTTTTTTTTTTTTTTTTTTGGCACCGGGGATCAAACTCACAGCCTTGCACCTGCCAGACAGGTGCTTAAGCTGCTGAGCCAAACTCCCGGCCCTTAATACTGGTTCTTAAGGGTTGTTAACCTGTGTTACAATGTTCAGCTTGCAGAATGGTAAGAATCAGGATGTCTTTGTACGTGAAAACCTATTTAAAGACATGTGTCTCATTGCCAAGTTGACAAGGTGTGGATTGTAATGGTTGATACATTGTGTCAACTTGAGAAGTTTAGAAGTTAAATGAAATGACTCAGCAAAGGGCCGGTGTCCTCACTTTGTAAACTTCTTCATCCTGTGCAAGAGAGGGGAATGGGAGATGGTGTGAATGCTACACCTGCCCTAGGCGGTGGTGGTCTGCTTATAACATGAGCAAAAAGGGGAACTTGCTTTTTGCCTCTTTTGCTTTTGCTGCTTTTGCAGTCTTCTGCCACCTTCAACTGTTGCCCCTGTGCCATGCCGCCCTGCCTTTGAGCCAACTGATTACAGTCTGAAACCTCCACAAACTGTGAGCTAAATAAACATTTCCTTCCTTAATTTTGGATGTTGGGTATTTTTTTTCAGCAATAAGAAAAGTAACAAAGAGAGGAGCTTCAGCCATGAATCTAGCAATGGGGAAGGAAAATACTCATCTTTTCTGTTACAAAACCAAATCACTGAGTTATTAAACTGATCACCTGAATTTTTCAAAACATTTCCAGGTGTTTTCCAGGTGCACAGTGAGAACCAAGGGTCATTATTTTAAGCATGAATGCAAAGGTAGGTTTTAGATTTATTTATTTATTTGTTTGTTTATCTGTTTGTTTATTTTGTGATATTGTTGCTGGAACCTAAGGTCTCCAGCATGTTAGCCAAGCACTCCACCAAGAATATTTTTCCTCAGTCTTTTTTATTTTTTGTTTTGAGACATAACCTCACTAAGCTGCCTAGCTTACCTCAGTCTTGTATCTTCCTTCCTTAGTCTCCTGAGTAGCTGAGATTATAGGCAAGTACCACCACATCTAGCACAAAGATAGTTTTGTTTAAGTGTTCAGTGTTGGGAACAAAGGTCTGGTAATTGAGAACTGGCTAAAAATACAGTGGTTTGGCTTATATGAGTATACACTTCTTCCTAATGTAACTGACTTAATGAGCCTGGATGAACACTTGCTAAAAGTTTTTATGTTGCATAAGAAATGGGTCGAAATATTTTCCAAATTTAAGAATTTCAAGCCTCCACTAGGGTGTTTAAGACTTCAGACAAATATTTTTGGTAGGGCCTGTGTATAAAAACTCTTTAATATTTAAGTATGTTACAAATACAGGTATTACAGAACTTCATAAAGGGATTTATCTGAGAAGATGCAAGATAATTGGTAGACAAAAAGTATGTGTATGCTTTCTTATTATCTCGCAGTGCATACAAAGTTTCCAGGCACTATTTTTCTCATGGTTTTTATTGTCAAATACATCTACTCCTGGCTAATTTTACACCTTTTCTTATGACAAAAATGTGGCAGTGTTGTTAGTTTGTACAATGCCATAGTTTTTTAGTACCCATTTTTCTTGAAGTAATCTAAAGTTTTCTGATTCTGTATTTCCCTAGTAGCACTTACTTAGTCAGTCACATCACTACTGACGAAGCTGCAGCATCCAAGATGCTTCCTGTGAGTGCAAGCTTCCCCTGAATGACTCTGCCAACCAACAGCTATTACTGAGTTTTATGGAGTGTGTCATGATGTCAGTCTCAGCCAGCATATATAGGCAAATGTGAAGAACAGTTTTTGGCTATTTTGGCTATGTAAAACTAACCACTCCAAATTTTATAGTAGAAACACCAACCAACCATCTTCTAACCACTCTGATCTGTAATCCCTGTAGTCTTACAATGTGAACGGATCACTATGCCCCACTGCCAGAAAGGCCCACAGGCCAAGGACTAGAGGCAAAGTAAAATTGTAATTCCACTGTTCAAGTCATGCCTGCCTTCCTCCAGTATGATGCAGTAGACTCTAGAAAGGCATAACTACTTTATGCATCAAAGGCCAGAGAAGAGTTGGGTTACTTAGAAAGTCTTCAAAAGCCCTGGGAGGAGATGGGCAAAGCCACCCCCAGAAATGACAAGGGAGCACGGCTGCCCGGTGCCAGCTGTTGTGAGCACACTGGGAAGATTTCCTGCCTTTGGAACTGAACTTTGTTAACCCAACCATGAACTCAACTTTTTAAATAGTATGTCCAAATTCACGTCATATAGAAAACAAAAACGGTATCTTCAAAATTGTTTTGGTTGCAGAGAAAAATTTGGATTATATAATAGAATCATACACTTCTCAGTCACTTGTACTGGTGATTTACTGAAATTCAAAATGTAAAGGATCAAGAGAAATAATCCAACATATGGATATTTTAATGTCTCATAATTATATAAATATCATTGTATATGAAACCCTCTTCATTGCTAATAGAGTAACAAACTGGGTGATACCTTAATCCTATTCTTTCCTCAGACTTATTGAACTAAATGTTATATTTTCATGTTTGAAAATTCAAAAGTACTGAGTCAGACCCCCAGAAGTCATAATTTCACAGTTAATCCGTGTTCTTCTATACTTCATCTAATCAGTATTTGATCAAATTTCTCAGAGTTATTGTCTCGTAAGAATGAAAACATTAATGATTTTCTTTGAAAAGTGAACTCACTTATTAATGAATTACACTTTCTGTTAAGAAGTACTTTCTCACGTTGTCCACAGTATTTCATCCCTGTTTTTCTATTTTTAAAAAATCATTTATAAATAATGTGCAGTACTATTTCACAACTGAAGGATACTTAGAATTAAGACCATGGATAAGTAACTTAAAGCCCAATAAATAATTATTAAATCAAAATAGATAACAGATATTGGGAAGGCAATTTGCAACAGGCATTTAAGTGCATGCTCAATAATAAAACAGGAACAAATGAAACTCACTAATCAAAGTGTGCAAGAATCAGAAAAGGACTTAATAGGGGTTATTTGGCATTTCACATGCCTTCACAAAATTACTTGTGCTAGTTTCAATCTAAGTACATATCATTTAAAAGAAAAAACAGTTTAAGTCAATAAATATTTATTACTGCCTACTATGCTTTGACAAGGCAGTAAGTTGAGTTAGGTTATATCAAAATGAGTTAGTCATTTTCAATTTACTTAACTAAATTGACTGAATAGTTTACTTAATTACCGAAATGACTGTCTAGACTGCACACTATTATCTTTTAAAAACAATGTAAGAAGGCATCAATATTTAGACCAATACATTTATGATTAGACCAAAATTTTTATCATTTTCATTAGTATTATCATAAGTGGTTAAGAAACAGAAAAAGATGGATGGTATGTAAAGACATAAATTGGCTATCATTCTAGAAAATCTAGTGTGTGTGTCTTTCAAAAAGTCTCAAGAAAATATTTTTTATAGAAATAGACTAAAATTCACTTAGGGTTCATGTTATGTTCAAGAGGAAATATATATATATATATATATATATATATATATATATATACTTAAATTATATGGAACTCATTCATTGCAAAAATTTCACCGTTATATTTATTTCCTTCAAAATGTAATAACTGAATGACATAGCCTATTGAAGAGTAAACACAGTAGCATATTATCAAGCGTAAGGCAAGAGACATTAGAGAAATATGCAAGCACCTTGGGGAAGCCAAAGGAACATGGGATTCAGTATAGGGCATTAAATGATTAATCAGCTCAGCAGTGTTGTCCTTTAAATTATTGTCATTCACTTTTGTAAATGCTACAAGGGAACACAGTCCCACTACGGGACATTTTACCACTCAGCAGGAGCTGAATAATAATATTTCAGCAGGGTTTGTTTTCATTACGTTCTTATCACATCATTTAAATAAGGAGAGAGAAGGAAAAAAAGCATGCTTTGAAAGAATTAAGTGATACTTTTAAGGAACCACAATAGTGGTGCCTGCCACTCAGCAGCCCCTGAGCTGAGAAATTTGCAGAAAAGCACCTATTGCACCTTGGCAAACGCCAAGTGTAAGAGAATCTTCCCCGTTTTATGAAGGAGGAAGCTGAAACCCAAACAATTTGGGGATTTGTCCCAAGTCATACATGTAGTTCACAACAGAACCAAAAGGTAAATTCTGTCATGAAGCAAGGAGATTTGGTGGAATTGGCCTGGAGTTGAAATTTACAAACTTGGTATAAGATGTTCTGATTGGTCAGTTGTCAGGTTGAGTCGTTCATTCATTCATTCAACAAATTTATATCTATTTTATTTAAGAAAATAGGACCTTCACATAACAAAATATAACAAAAAAGACAAAATAGAAACAAACAAAAAATCCTCTCCTTCAAAGAAGTTTAAAATCTATGGATTGTATTAGACTTTAACATTAACTTCTTCAGAATTTAGACTTTCCCGAAGTACTCGTGGGGAGGAACCTCCTGAGGAAGTCATCCTCAGTAAACTCTTGTAATCTCCCTACCAGATTACAAGAGAATCACTAAGTATTTCTTTGTATACTCCTTGAAATTTTCTAGTCATATTTAAATATGTCCATCATAATTTTTTACAATCATAAAATAACATACAACAATATATTGCATTTTGTGGAACCCAGATGGGTAAAGAAATAGAGATTTTGTGTGTTTTTTGTTTTGTTTTCCCTTCTTTGCATTATCAATTTTCTGTGATTTTTCTGGTAGTGGAGGGTATTTAGGCCTTTACTATAAATAGGCTGGAGAATGAACAATTTTGTTTTCTTGAAAAACTTTCTGTGCTTCTACTGATACCCTTACTTGATTACAAAACTCATTACTAAGAAGAGTGCTCATCCTTCAAACTTGGTGCTCTCAGCAGCTTAGTTTAATCAATGAATAGAAATTAATGCAAGAGATAAAACTGTCATTTGGAATCCAGTTTCTGCTCTCAATAAATGCACATTTTTGAAATGTTTATACAGAATTTCTATAAAATATAGGCTTTCATCAGTACCTTAGAAAAATAAAAATAAAATTTGTTAGATAAGAGCACTCAGAAGCAGATAAAAATTAGTTTGAAACATTTAGATGCTTGCATATCGCTGGTGTGAGAAGTGACATTTTGAACACTGAATAATTTAAATTATAAGTAGTAGTACAGTTTGGAAGTTAGGAGGGGACAGAAAGATGGCACAAATTTCAACATTCTGGTCATGACTTTTTGTAACAAGACAAATTCCTATTATTTCAAAGATTTCAAATACCAGATCCCGAATATTTAAAGGTTTTCTGGTTTGAATGTGCTGGTAGCTGCCCTGTGTCTTTCTGCCCATTTTACTGGTCTCACTAGTATATCCACCAGCTGACCAGCAGGTAGTCCCTCTTCTGCTGAGCTGTGCTGTCTTCAGGAAAGATGACACCCAGTGTCTTCCGGCCAGGAGTACTTTCCTCATAGAGTATTATTTCTAGGAGAGGAGAGGGCTGCATTGTGCTATAATCATCAAAGCCAATTTGTTTTCATTTACTAGTTTTGAAAGGCAGGAAACTGCAGTACAGTTGGTTAAGGCTGAGCGTGCTGTCTTATTCTTTACCTTGGAGCAAGAAAAGCTGACTGACCCATTCAGGAAGAAAATGTGGAGGCCATGTTCTTAATTAGACTTCATTACTTAATGCATTAAAAGTGTACAATAACACTGAGATCTGGAATGACCTCACAATATCTATTCTAGGTGTTTGTGGAGCAATAGGACATCCAAGATTCAGGAATCCTTGGACATGAAAAGTGGAACTCTGAGTTGTTTGGCATTCAAACTAGAAGGTGATGATTCATAAACTGTTTTTGTCCCAATTCTAAAAGTGCCATGGTTCTGAAGAGCTTACGTAGTGTTTCTTGATTTAGTCCAACTCCTTGGAACACTTGCAACCTGTCCAGGACCTAATGGGTAACCCCACAGTCGAATTCAAAGAATTTGAAGAGCCTTGATAAACCCCCTCTACCACACTGCCTGCTGCCTTCCACAGTTTCAGGTAAGCCATCATGGCTAATTTGAATTATTTCCTTGTACAAACATTGTGCCTTAAAGCACCACTGTCAAAGTTTTTTCTTTTTACAGAGACATAAAAACTCTTCCAAAGAGCTATAAATGTATGGGTTTATGGAAGTGACAGACAATTCTAACAGAACAGTCATGCTTCTGCTTTATGAACGGCATTGATGTTCTCGATAAGATTTCATAAAGATGCAATTCTTTTGTTCTTGTTTTGGTTTGTATTTGAGATGGCGTCCTCACTTAAGTTGCCCAGGCTGGCCTCAAACTATTGATTCTCCCATCTCACTTTCCCAAGTAGCTAGGATTACAGACATGTGCCACCAAACCTGGCTAGCATACAATGCACGTATAATGAGAACTATCTGCTTAAGATTTGTAAAATGGTATAAAAATGGGTTTGAGGACACAGTGTGGACATAATCTTATCTATGAGATGAAAACATCTTTGAGTTGGTTGATGTATATTTATATCATATTATGTGGCCACCCTAAATAAATGTAGGTGCTTCAGGGAATAAATTCCCTAAATGGTTTAAAATTGCAAAGCATGTTTTTGGGGTGATTCATCACAAAACCTACTCTTTAACATTGTATCTGTCCTTCTTCTGTGATTTGGTAATTTGAAGTGTTTAGTGCACTCATGGTATAAAGTTTATCCCTGATGCTTCTGAAAACAGAATTTCTGAAAAAACACTTCTATTCTCATAGTAATAGTATTGTTTAAAAAAAAACTTACCAGTATCTTTCTTTTGATATAAAAGTGGAGAAAATGATTAGTTTCATGAGAGAAATTTCTCATTGTTTCAAGTAAAATAAAACAAAAGGTCACATTGATTTTTTTTCTTTTGAGTGACCTTATAGGTGACTCAAATAAATAATCATTAGAGAATAGAAAGTGCTATACTCTCAATCTACTTCCCCATCCTCACACTCCATCTCTTCTGTGAGTGTGAACCCCTGCACACACTCAGGAGTGCGCCTCGGCAGCACGCCAGAAATGCCAAAGGAGCCCCCAAAACATATTTTATACCAGCTCATGCTTACCTCCATGGAGCCCCTATTCATTGTTATGTGTTTATTTGTGCATTATTTATATTTCCAAAAGCAATGGGCAAGTTTTATAGCTCACAAAATAACTAATTTCCTCCTTGGTACCCCAGCCAACAGCGAGATGGGATGAAGTTTCTGAGTTTATTTGAAAATCATTTGGCCAAGAGACAAGTTTTTTAATTCTTCCTCTTGTTGAAGTGAACAAGAGAGGGAAAAAAAGACCTTATAGTACTCTGTGGTTAACTCGGAGCTCTCTGAGAAAGGCTCTGAATATCACCATCATTACATACTTCTGTAAGATACTGTGCTTGGGATAACACAGTGGCCATTCTAGTGGCAGATTCACCTGAAGAGATTGAGCTGTAGAGCACTGGACATTGGCAGATATTTATTCTGATTGCAATTCTGAGAAAATAAGAAAACCTGGTAAAACAGGCAAGCAGTTGGTATCGTCAAGTAATTATGGAACACTGGAAAGCCCACAGGTAAGTACTTCTTCAGAGCTGGCAGGCATCAAAGGATCATTAATTATTCTCTTCACTGTTGTTTTTTTCTGACAAGCCATCTCAAATCTCTTGGGCAAACAGGGAGACAGACTGGATAGAATGTTCTCAGTTAGCCAAGGAGTAAGAACAAAAGGGAAGTAGAAACTGAGCACTTTACAATACACTGAGGAACTTTGTAGTTATCTCAAATTCCAAAGCGCTTGAAAGAACTGAGGTGAAAATAGAAAGGCAATGATCTCCAGGGTGAGGACAGCAACCAGAATAGTCAGTACCTACTATACTTGGCTCAGGGAAACGGGGCCAAGTCTATTCTTACACCTGAGAGAGATGTGTTTCTTAAGGGATATTTCTCTAGGGAAGCAAGCAAAGTTACAAAGAGAAAGAATATGCACTTGCTCCAGGCATGTTAAAGTTAGAAGTTTCCTCCATAATTTCAGCTTCTACTCACTTCTAGACGGGAATTTACTTTTGACTCAGAAATGAGGATTGAGATGCGCTTGGATTAACAGTTGCTTCACTCATTCATTCATTCTTTCATCTTCTCACTCATTCATTCACCCTTTATTGGACACCCTGACATGAATGTTGTGGAAATACAAAATTTAACAGCTAAAACACACATTTCCAAGAGGTTTATAGGATTATCAATCTGGAGATCAAAATGTTGGGAATGTGAAGAGTCCTTAAAATAGGTGAATTTATTTTCAGGTATATGGTGGTTAAAACGGAGAGGCTTGAGAATGGCATCCTGGAAACACCTGGTCTCTTAGCACTACTGCTGGCAATTGCATGATATTTTCTACCAACTTAGAGGTGGAGGGGAACACTCCATGTGTATTTCATTTTGTTCCAAAGTTTGGAGTTATTTTTATAGATGTTGAAAGAAGGAGATGTCATTCTCAACATAGCTTCAGTTTTTACCACCTCATGTTTGGAATAAAAGTGGACAAAGTTGGAAATACTTGGTATTTGCCTTTTTCTTTTGCATATTTCTTATGAAAAAACCTTTAGTTGGGAACACATCCAGTATAAACGAAGAAAGCAATTTGCAACCTGGTGCTCATTTACTGTAGTGAAATGAAACTTATGATAATCACTTACAACATACCTTATACATATACTTATTTTTTTCAACTCTATAACTAACAAATGATCTACTATTACATTATATAGACCTTTTTATGATTCTTTCCTTTTTAGAGTGAGTTCAGAAGATGTTAATTTTATAATAAGACAAAGATGAAGTATATGAACAAAATAATGAAGCCATCATTTGGTTGGAGAAATGAAATTAATGACTCAGGACAAAAGAAAGAATGTTTTCTTCATGGATGTGATCAAATTCAGTGCAAGTAGAAGAAAACTATGCACAGACTCTGAAGATTTTCCATATGGTCTAAGTAGCAGCCAGCGAAAAACTTGGGCTCAGACTTAAAGGCTGGCCTGAAAGAATCAAGGAATTTAAAATATTGATACTGTGGCAAATCAGCAACTAATTTGGGGGATTGAACAGATCCTGAGATTGTCAACAAAATTTGTATATTAAATTATTCCAAACTACCTTCTGTGATTAAACTGAATACACCTCTAGTTGACCATCTGTATTTAGTTTGCATTCCTTAAGAAGACACGAAACCACAACAAATTTTTAGAAAAGAAATAATAACATATATAGTGAAGAAATAATATTACCAATAGAAGGAAACCCAAATGTACATGTTAAAATGCTTGGATTATAGCTGGAAAGAAAAGTGAAAATAGATACCCATGCTTTGATATACTTATTATGATACATTTATTTATCTTTTTAATTAAAAGGAAAATGAAAGATATAGAGAAAACATCTGGACTTATTTCAAGATCCCTAGATAATGCAAATCTGTATAAACAAAAGCCACAGTACACATAACAAAAATCAAAGAATAAGAAAACAAAAATATAATATAAAGAAAAAAGAAAGCCAGAATAAAAATTTCTGATTTAAAATTAGACATGCATGGTGTGCTATGAATAAATAATCTAAATTGCTATACTAAAAGGCAAGTAACAGGATGCATTAGTTAAAGTTCTGCAAAGAACCCAAACCTATAAGACACAAAGAGATTGGTTATAAGGAACTGTCTCCGGTGATTGCAGAGGATGTTATCTGCAAACTGGAAACCCAGGAAACCTGGGGGGTCATTTTCAGCCTGAACCCAAACATCTAAGAATTAGGGGAACCAGAGGTGTCCATCACAGGCCAGGCCAGCAGGGCTGAGAACCAGAAATGAGACAATTTTCTGGCTCAAGCAGAGAGAAAATCCATCTTTCTTTTCAAAACGTCAGGAAATTAGTTGATGACTACAACATTGGTTTGTGCTGATCTTCTTTACTCAGTTTACCAATTCAAATGCTAATCTCTTACAGAAATGCCTTTACTAGTATACCTAGAGTTATCGTTCTATCATCTACCCAAGATTCTTTTATCCAGTCATGTGATCACATTAAACTATCCATCACGATGGACAAATAATAAATTCCTTCTGTAGTTATTTTTGAGAGGGACAGAAATAAAACTAAATAATACAAGAGCATTAACAATGTAAAAACTGAGAAAGATTAATTAACAAATATGAAGAAATTCCTAATTGTTGATTAATTGGTTGGCTTCTATCTGGATAAAAATAATTACCATCAAGGAAGTAACTAAATCTTGGTCCATCTGATACAATCTTATTCTTGGGTATAAGTAAGCCAGAAGCCTGTTTTGATTGTAAAAACATTTGAGATATTATTTATTTCTTGACCACTCTTTTAAATCAAAATAATTTCATATGTAAGTTCTTGAATGGAAACAAGCCTAGAACTGCTGAGAGATGCTAAAAAATATCAGCTACTTCATTCCAGGGACTTTTATACTTGAGGCATACACACTTTCAAATCATTATAAATGCACAAGAATTTGCATACCCATAGACAAACACATACCCACAATGCACTGCACAACTCAGTGTAGAAAAACAAAAAAATTATCCACAGTGAATTTCTCAGTCTCATCTTTTGCCTCATATTCATTCCCTATAAAAGCTACTCTTCCTAATTTAAACAGTCTAAGGAAACTTTGACAGCTTTGCAAGCAATTTCTCTATAGAGACACAAATGACATGCTTTTTTCTTCTTTCTGCCTATTTCTGCTTTTTAATAGGAACAAATGATTAAAAGCAAAGCTATTATCAACAAGAAAAATCCCAGAAACAACAGGAGCAAACGTTATCTCTTAAAAAAAAAGGTTTATGGGTTAGATAATACATACAGGAATAAATGCATTTTTAATTGGAATTATTGCTATCATTCTAGAACCATAGAAGTAGTGCTTTTGCTGAATAAGTGAACTGTGATACTAAATGAGCCAACTGGGTCAGACGGACAGGTGCAACTCACCATTAATTTCATCTTTAGAGAGGGTGAAGGGCAAGGTACCAGAGAGGGGGAAATAAAAGGAATAAACAATAAAGGATTGGAGGGCTTTTACTCCCGAGAACAAAATACCTCCCTGCCCACTTAATTTTCCAGACCAATAGAGGATACTAGAGCTTTTGAAAGTAAATCCTTATGCATTTTAAGGAATCTCTTTTCACGTGGACAAAATACTTTGTAAATGAAACTATGTGAGTGGTTTCGAGTAGTATGCTTTCAGTTTATGCCGGTGTGTTGCCTACCTTTGATAGTTTAAAACAATGTGATTGGATTGACTTCGGACACTAACCTGTGTTTTGAGTTATTTTTATTGACTGTGAAAGCGGTGCAGTATATTATGTCCATCAACCCTGTCCTCCAACCACTCACCTGTTAATACATTTAAGAGTCTAGAATGCACCATTCCATACTTTCCTCCTCATAATGCCATATTATACAGACTTTTTTTTTTGTATCTTGATTTTTTTCCTTTGAAAATACCTCTGGAAATGTCTCAAAGAAAAATTGCTGTAGCTCACATTCATTCTTTTTAATAGCTGCATATTATTCCCTATGGATACACCAGAATCAGTCAACCATTCTCCTTTGAACAGCTTAATTTTCACTCGGGATTTTCTGTCTGTGAGATTCATTACCAAGAATAAAACTGCTGGTTCAAAATGTACACCAATTATTAATTTTATGAAATGTAGCTAGATTGAGTTCCAAAAAGTGCCAAAATCTCATAGTCTCATTATACTATCGCTTTCCATATTGGCCCAAAATATATGCTGTTGTTCAAGTTTTGCTGTTCCGATCTGTTTAAAAAGATAACCATTCTAGTTCCATTTCTCTATTACTGACGCTAACCTTTTACATTTTTGGCCATCAAGATTCATTTATTGTGAAAATCTTATAACGTTTGCTAGTTTGCCTTCTTGTCACTATCAGATATAACTTTACATATTTTTAATATTAGCTCCATGACTACCTACTTTGCCATTTTTTTCAAAATATAACATTTGTTTTACTTATCAACTCTGCTTTTGATAGTTTTATTCTGTGTCTACATGCATTTTTATGTTTTTCTGGGTCTTCCAACTGAAAAAGAATTTCTTCCAGTTTTTTACATGAATTTTATTATTTTATTTTTACATTAAAATTTACTCAGAAATTATGCAGTATTCATATTAATTTCAATTTTATTTTCTTGCAAGTGAATGATCAGCTACCAACATTTAAAATTTATTTTTTCACTTAATTAAATAAAATGTGATATATTTTGTAAGTTACATTTGAGAAATAAATATGATCTATGAAAAATGGGATATACCTTTGGGAGTTTTTTTGGGGGGGAGATCAAATGTTATTATGTATTTCTAACTTCAGTGAACTGGGATCAGAGAAAAAGACCCATAAAACTCCAGACTTTGAAAAATTGTTAGGATATTCTTTGTGACCAAAAATGTAAGCAGTTTTACAAATGTTCCATGGACATTGTCAGTTATTTTAGAACTTTATTTAGCTGTTATTTTCTGAAAAAGGTGTATTGCAATTTTTCCCTATTCTGCAGGGAAACTTCATGAAGTCATCGTTACATTACCTATAGTTTTGTCTTATCTGCTTAGTTGGGTTGGTGTATGATACACATTTATTTAAGTCTTAATGCTTCCTTTATATGCATGTTTATCTTTATACAAAGTTCTTCTACACAATGCCGTTAACTTCAGATTTCACATTCAGGAATATTAATACTTTCTGTTCTGCTTTATCACTTGGTTTGCCATTGTTCATTATGTCTTTGTCCAGCCTTTATATTCAACCTTCCTTTATTAATTCATTTTAAGTAAGCTTCAGATAGTATACCACCGTGTTCTGATCTTAACCGTCTCAATAATCAGTCTTTGCATAGGAGAACATTGATTATATTCAGTGTAAGGACTGCTATTATTATTTTGATGTCTTTCGTCCTTACATTTATTTCTTTCCTTTCCATCTTCTTTATTTTGCTAGTTTGATTATATTTCCATCCAATTCCTTCCTTGTAAATTAAGAAGTTCTTTATTATTTTCTTCCTCTATTAATGATTGATTTTGTTTTTCATGCTCTTTTTAAAAATTGTTTTTTATTTTTAAAAAAGCAAAAAAAAAGGATAGAAATGATACAGAATTTTTAAAAAAGTAGGGAAATAACATTAGTTAATATATTGCATATTGTATCTTAGAAATTGTTGTCCAGGTTATAAAATCTAGGCACAAAAAGTGATCAAACAATTGACAGCACAAACTGTTCTTGTTGATGAACTAAGAAAATTAGTAGTATAAATATCTATCCAGCATACATATACACACATACATTTATATGTGTTTACTAGCATACATATAATATTTCCCTTTCTTTCTTTTTTCCTTTCCCCTATCCTATTTGTTCTTTCATTTTGAGCACTTTCTTTTCCTTTCATTATTACAATATCTATTGTATATTTAAGATCTTATTACTCTTTCAGATTTTTATTTTTTATTATTTTTTGTAACAGGGAGACAATATGATTTTTAAAAATGTGAGTTTGATTTATTTCACTTATGAATATGGTCTCTAGTTGCCTCCATTTACCTATAAAAGCCTCAAGATTATCCTTTTTCATAGCTAAGTCATATTCCATTGTATAAAAATAGCACATCTCTTTTATCCATTCTGCACGTGATGGGCACTTGGGTTGTTTTCATGATTTAGCTATTACAAATTGTGCTGATATAAACACGGGTGTACATACATCACTGTAGCATGATATTTTCAATTTTTCTGGGAAAATACCCAGAAGGGGAATAGCTGGATTAAATGGGACTTCCAATCCTAGTTTTTTGAGGAATCTCCACACTGATTTCCAGTGGTTGCACCAGTCTACAGTCCCACCAACAGTGGAGAAATGTTCCTTTTTCCCCATAACCCTGCCAACTTTTGATGTCAGTTGATTTCTTGATGGCAGCTCTTCTTTTTGGAGTGAGACGGAATCTCAGTGTTGTTTTAATTTGCATTTCTCAAATGACTAGTGATGTTGAGCATTTCTTCATGTATTTATTTGCCATTTGTATTTCTTCCTCTGAGAAGTGTGTTTTCATCTCAGATGCCATTTTTGGGTTGGGTCTTTGAATTTGGGGGGCCTGATGTTTTTCAATTCTTTATACATTCTAGATATAAGTCATTTGTCTGAGGAACAGATGGCTAAAATTCTTTCCCATTCTGTGGGCTTTCTCTTCACTCTGTTAGTGATTTCTTTTGAAGTACAAAAGGTTTTTAATATGAAGAGATCCCAGTTGTTGATTCTTTGAAGTACTTCCCATGCAGTTTGCATTTCATTCATGAACTCTTTGCTACCTCTGTGTCTTCAAGATTTCTACGTAACATGCCTTCCAGTAGAATTAGTGTTTCTGTTTCAATATTCAGATCTTTGATCCGTTTTGATTTTGTTTAGTACATGGTGATAAACATGGGTCTAGTTTCAGTTTTTGGCATGTGGAAAGCCAAATTTTCCAGCACCTTTTATTAAAGAGACTATCTTTCTTCCAGTGAACATGATTAGCCCCTTTGTCAAAGATAGGGTGGCTAAGTGTCTTTTTAGTTATGTCTGGATCTTCTAATCTGTTCCATTGGTCCTCAGGTCTGTTTGTTTGTTTGTTTGTTTGTTTGTTTGTTTTTGCCAGTACCATGCTGATTTTATCACTGTAACTTTGTAGTATAATTTCAAGTCAGGGATTGTGATGTCTTCTGCCTTGCCTTTGTTGCCCAGGATTGCCTTTGCTATTCTAGGTCTCTTCTGTTTCCAAATGAATTTTAGGAGTGTCTTCTCTAGATCTGTAATGTATGTTAATGGGATTTTAAGCAGAATTGCATTAAATCTGTATAAGAGTTTTGGTTGTGTCTTTCTCTGGTTGTGGTATCAGAGTAATACTTGCCTCCAGGAATGAGTTAGGAAGAAGTGTTTCCCTTTCAATTTCATTGAAGAGTTTGAGGAGTATTGGCATTGAATCTCCTCTAAATTTCTTATAGAATTCAGCTGTGAATCCATCCTGGGCTTTTCTTTGTTGGTAAGATTTGGTAATCACATTTTCAATTTCAATAACTGATATTGGGTTATTCAAAATTGTTATATCTTCTTGATCCAGCTTTGGTAATTCATGTTTCTAGAAATCTGTCCATTTCCTGTGTTTTCCACCCTATGTGAGTAAAGGTTTTCAAAGCAGGTATTCATGATCTTTTAAATTTCCATGGCATCGGCAGTAATTTCACCCTTTTCATTCTTTATTGCATGAATTTGAGTGTTCTATTTATTTTCCTTGATAAATTGGCTAGAGGTTTATCAATTTTTTATTCTCTCAAAGACCCAGCTCTTTGATTCATTATTTTTTTGTATTGTTTTCATAGTCTCAATTGCGTTAATTTCTGCTCTGATCTTTATACTTTCCTCTCTTCTATGAGCTTTGGGTTTTGCTTGCTCTTCTTTTTCTAGAAGCTTGAGGTGTAGCATTTGGTTGTTTATTTGTGCTTGTTCTGTTTTCCTGATGTGACAATTCATTGCTATGTATTTCCCTCTTATGACCACTTTTATTGCAGCCCACAGGTTTTGGTGTGTTGTATCTGCATTTTCATCGAATTGTAGGTATTATTTAATTTCTTCTTTAATTTCACCTGCAACCCATTGGTTGTTCAAGAGGTTGTTATTCAATTTCCATGTGTTTATTTAGATTTTACAGTTTATTTTGCCATTAATTTCCAATTTCAGTGCACCATGGTCAGATAATATGCATGGGATAATTTCAATGCCTTTCCATTTACTTAAGGATGTTCTATTTTAGAGAATGTCCCATGTGCAGCTGAGAAGAATGTGTATTCTGATGTGGTTGGGTGGAACACTCTGTGAACATCCACTAAATCCATTTGTTCACAGGGTTGATTCAGTTCTGTTATTTCTTTGCTGACTTTTTGTCTAGTTGATCTATCTCTTTGTGACAGTGGAGTAGTAAGGTCCCCTATTACAATTGTGTTACCGCATATTTTGTTTTTCATGTCTAGTAGTATTTGTCTTATATAGCTGGGTGCTCCTATATTTGGTATATATGTATTTATGATTGTTAGTTTTTCCTCTTGAATTTTTTCCCTAACAAGTGTATAGTGACCTTCTTTATCTCTTTTGATCATTTTTGGTTTGAAGTTCACATTATCTGCAAATAGAATACCTACCCCTGCTTTTTTCTGGGTTCCTGTTGCATGGAATATTGTTTTCCATCCTTTGACTTTTAGTCTACAAGTTACCCTTTGAGTCAGATGTGTTTCCTGTATACAGCATATTGTTGGATCGTGTTTCTTGATCCATTCTGTCAACCTACTTCTTTTGATTGGTGAATTGAGACCATTTACATTGATGGATATAATTGGTATGTACTGACTCAACTTTGTCATGTTATTTTTCTGTTGTTGGTTTCTTGCTTTCCCCCCTTTTTTAACTGCTTGCCCTCTCTGGTGGTTTCTTTCTGTTGTTGTTCTGGGAATTGTGGTCATTTTTATCTCTATCTAGTATGTCTCTCAGTACTCTTTCTAGAGTTGGTTTGGTGGGCATGAATTTCTTCAGTTGTTCTTTGTCATGGAAGTATCTTATTTCTCCATTAATTTTCAAAGAAAATTTTGCAGGGTACATCGATTTGGGGTGAAAGTGGTTTCCTTTCAGGGCTTGAAACATTTTGCTCCAAGCTCGTCTTGACTTGAGGGTTTGTGCTGAGAAGTCTGCCATGATTCTGACAGGCTTCCCTTGATAGGCGAGTTGTGTCTTTTCTCTAACAGCTTTTAGTATTCTGTTTTTATGCTGGATTTCTGGGATCTTAATTATTATATGTCTAGGTGTAGATTTATTTTAGTTATGACAGTTGGCATTCTATATGCCTCATTTAAGTGTATAGCTGATTCTTTTCCCATATTTGGGAAAATTTCTGCTACTACTTCTGTGTATGGTTTACCAGTGTCATTTGTGTTGACTCCTGCATCTTCATTGTTGCTATTAATCTTATGTTGTTTCTCTTTACATCATCTTGAAGCTGTTGAATTGTCATTTCATCCTGTCTTGTTATTTTTAGAAGTTCTTTCCTTTCATAATCGCTAGCTGCGATCCTGTCCTCAAGGTCTGAAATTCTATCCTCAGCTTCATTCAAATGGTTTTGCTAGCTTTCAACAGAAATTTTTATTTCCTGATATCTCTTTGAATTTGTTTCATGCATTCTACTTCTTTTCTATATTGTTCACTCAAGGTTTCCATCATTTTCCCATGCTCCTATACTTTTTTTTTAAATCTGTCTTCTCTAGCTATGCCAAGCAACTCCTTTATTAAGGTTGTCATTTGTTTCTTTACATGAGAGATTACTTCTAATCTGATTTCGTTTACAGCCTCATGGATTTATTTATTTATTTCACTTGCTATCTTTTCAGAAATTTCAGGTGTATGACTACTAATATCCTCTATTTTGTCATCTCCTGTACTTGTTCCTGATGGATTAGACTTTTGAGATTGCATTTTGCTTTTTCATTTTTTCATTTTCACCTCTTGGGTTAATATTTTGGTCTTTTCAATCCCCCTAGTCTCAACTGTTCATCATGTGAATCTTAGGGTCCTACTGTGTGGTTGATGTTGTCCAATTGCTGGGTCCCACAGTGAAAAAGATGGACAACCACCTGAGTTCCTCCTGCAGGGCCTGTTGGGTGAGTCCTATATTCTTCCTAGGGTGACTAGCCTTTGAGTATTCATGTAAATCAACACTTAGTTCCTATTGTTACTAAGGCTTCAGGTTGATCCAAGTTGCCAGATCTACCTGGCTGTAGCATGCACCTCAGCTGGGACCCCACGATGTCACTGGGTGTCTCATAGGCCCTTTTGATTTCCTCTGTGTTGGGGGAGGCCTTGTTGGCACTCACCTCAACCTACCTGGTGTTCTCTGTATGGAAGAAACACTCACCCACACTCTTGCCAGACTCACCAAGGATTTGCAGCTGGGGGGCGGGGGTTACTGCTGCTTCTGTTTACCCATGAAGTCCTCTATTTGAGGAGGAAACTCACTACACTGTTGCAAGCCCGATGAGGTCCTCTGTGTGGGTGAGGGGTTTCTGAGGCTCCCACCAGCTCACCAAGGTTCTGCAGGCGGTGAAAGGGATTGCTAATTGTCTATGGGATGATGTGGTCTTTTGAGTGGGGGAGAAGGTGACTAACAATCCCGCTGGTCTCCAAGGTCATGGGGCAAGAAGAAGGGGAGACCAGCGATCCCGCTGGCCCCCTAGGTCCATGGAGTGAAAAGTGGGGAGAGGCTGATGAGCCTGCGAACCTCTAGGTCTGAGGAGCAAGGAGTGGGGCAGGGCCAATGATCCCGGCGGCTGCTGGGTCCTGGAGCTCATGTTCTTTTAAGTAGGTACAAATTTCTCTACTAATATTTGAAAACTCTTTTATGCATCAAAATGTTCTATTTTGTTCCATGTCCAACTCCAAATCATTGCCTGTTGGAATAGTGTAATATTTATACTTCTAGACTTAACCGGCTTATTCACTGAATGATTTAATTCATTATTGTTTAAAGTCTTATGATAATTTATTTTTCACTTGCTATATTTGAGCTATGAGACTTTCTTCTCTATGAGAGGTCCTTATAATTCTAGAATATCTTCATCATTAATCATATTTCACACATTTTTAATCCTACAATGAATCTGATGTATATAATTAATTTCTCCATATTCTTCAACAATTTCATATTCTATTGTTTTCTCTCTGATGTTTGTTTCAATTTTCACTTTAATTTCTTGACTCTTGAGTTCAATTATGACTGCCAAAAATTATTTAACATTTTATTTTTCTCCTTGTATTAAATATTTTCCTACTGTTCCTGAGTAATTCAGAGATAAGAGTGAATCACCTCCCCTATTTATTTACATTCTTCTCCCTCAAGTACTGTTAGTGTTATTTTATTGTTGCTCCTTATTTTATTCTATTTTCTATCAAGGAGCCATCTCTTTAGAATTACAGTCAACAGATGACAGAATATGAACATTTTCCTTGTGTATCTGAATGCCAATTCAATTCACTTCTCAAACATTCAACTGTGATGACTTTCAACTGAGTCATCCACAATTTGAAGAAGGAGTTTAATTTGGATCATATTTTAAGGGGACTCAGTCCATGACCATCTGGATCCAAGGCAAAAACATCATGCAGTGAAGCCAAGCTCCTTACTGCGTAGTGTCTGGGAAGCAGAGCAAGGAAACATTGCCAGAGAGGAAAAGACAAGGGAAGAGATATAGCACTGAAAATCATGCCTCCACAACCTACACGGGCACACCTGGAAGTGTATCACAAAGCTTTGGACAGTTGTGAAGCCAACCAGATAGACACAATCTACCTTAATGGTCACAGGGACCAATGGTACCATCATTTTCAGGGTCAGGATAGTGTTATCTTTTGGGGTTCTGCCAGGTCAAATATGACATCTTTCATCAGTGAATCTGTGACATTTAGTATCAATAAAGAGTAGAAAGAACTGTAGTAATCATTAAGCAAGGCCAGCAGGAGCATCTGGAGCCCTATATGTTTAGAAGGTAGGATACTGATAATAAAGGAATTCTTTATCAACTCCTTTATCATATTTACTATGAATTCTTTCTTGAAAATTTTTATTTTCCTCTACATGAGCTCTCATTCTTTAAATGAAAGTGCTCAAATTTTTCTGTCATTAATAAGAGCAAAGAAATAAATATACACAAACTAACCTTCAAGCAGTTACTTACACCTTTCTTTTCTCCAGGGAAAACTTTTCTGAAGAAAAGCTTATTACATCTTTTTCTGCAACTCACAGTATTTTCTAATTGACTTACACATTTTTTTTTGCCCTTATTACTAGAATTAGAATTTGCTCACTAACATATGTTTTTAGTATCTCAGAACCCCACTTCCACAAACTTTCTATTTGGTCTGTATGTAGTATTTCATAGCAATGATTAATCTCTTGTACAATAAAAATATGGGATTTGTAATTAGGAGACAGCGATTAGAAATTTGGCTTTTTGTTGTTATGGTTGTTGCCTTCTATGTAACCTTTTGGATACTTTCTGAGGGTCAGTTTGCTGACAGTAAGTAGGATAGGTTAGGTTGTTCTACAGTTACAATCAATCCACAATGAGTTGCTTGAGTCAATAAAAGCTTGTTTTCCTTCACTCTTCGTCCCTAGATTGGCTGGGGCTCTGGCTACGGTAATCACACAGGCACCTAGGCACACAGATAAAGCACAGAAAATGCTCCCAATTGCTGCAGCCAATGCACACAAGTTCTACCAAGTCAGAGATTCATCAGTGAGATTCATACTTTATTAGCTAAAGTTAGTTAAAATTAAGTTAGTGCTTAATTTTGATTGGAAACATTGTGAGAAAACTGGACATGTTTATTGAAGAACACCTATAAGGATCATAATCTGGAAACCAAGTAAATATCTGTTTGCTCCCTCTTAAAGTATTTTTTGGTTCTTTTGTAATAGGATTCAAGAATGTTGCGCTTTTCCTTTGACCTTTGCTTCCCTCCAATTTTCTCTAGGTTGCAACCCAACACTCTATCATAACTCCTATCGTTTGTTTTTCACAATATTTAAGTCAAGCAAAAAACGTCTTCCCTTAGCATCTTAACCTGTGTAGTCATGTGTTCCTTAACTGGGACATGCTCTGAGAACTGTATCCTTAAGTGATCATGGAGTGTATTTACACAAATATGCATGGTACAGCCTACTACGCACCTAGACTTTATAATAAATCTGTGCATTGCCTAGTTTATTTTTTCCTAGGGCCATGATGAGTAAAATAAGGTCAATCAAGCACATGAGAAATGATATAATCAAGGGTTCTCATAAAGACTGCTGCTGTGATAACACAGAATAATCATTATGGTTTATGTTTGGAAGGCCCCCCAAGCCTCGTGCAGTCATGGAGGTGACTGAAGCTAGCATTTGTGATTGGTTCATTGTCTAGTTTGGGGGTTGGCAGTGTGAGTGCTATACCTGCTCAGGGACAGGGAGCCAGCATACAATATAAGGGAGGGAAGGAGATGTGTTTGTCCCATTTTTTGCTCTTTTCACTCTTGTTGCTTGCAGCCGCCATGAATAGCTGCCCCTTAGCCACACCACCCTGCCTTGGAGCCAGCTGAGTATGGACTGAAACCTCCAAAATCTGTAAGCTAAATGAACCTTTCCTCCCCTAATTTTGGAGGTATTTTTTCTCATCAATGAGAAAAAAGTAACCTAGTCAATAATGTTTGACAATTAACTTAGAAGAATGAAGAATGCACTCTAAAATAATGATACACAGTATAATAAAAACAAAAACGAGTAACAGTCACTTATTTTCATTATCAAGTAGTATGTACTGTACATAATTTTATGTACTATGCTTTTATACTTCTGGGTATGGTGGTAAGTTCATTTATGCTAGTAACACCACAGATGTGAGGAATGTATTATGCTGAGATTCCTGAGTGGCTAAAGAAGTCAAGAGCAAGCTGGAATCAATTTTCCCTTGAAAGAAGTGAGAACTTTCCTAAATCTTGTGTTTTTGTCTTTCTTTCCTTTTTTTGATGGTGGTATTGTTGTTTATTTGATAACTTAAAGTTCAACATCTATTCTTACCTATTTAAGTTAAGTGAAAATTAATAGAAAAAGAACAGACATACTTAAATATTTTATTTAAACTATGACTTTGTGGCCAAATAGTTATTATCTGTGGTTTGTAGTAAATGCAAAAATTTTCTTTCTCACTTTTATTACTGGTCTTATTTCATGTATTTTGCATTTCACACTAGGAAACCAAGGTTAGCCAGTATTTCCACACAGTCATATTTTTCAAGGAGGTTGTGGATCTGTGAAAGTTTTAAAACATTGTTGATGGGACTGCAATTTGCCATTGTCTTTTGAGGTTTGCCGTTTATTTTACCTGTGACTTGGCAGTTTCACTTTAGAAGGAAACTCTGTTAAAGAGAAATTCTTGCACATTTATAAAGGAAATATACAAAATTGACCAAAGTCCTATTCCAAAGGGTAAAAACAACTCAATGTCATTAACTAAAGAATGGGTTAATAAAGCATATAGTCATACAACACCCCCCTATCAGCAATAAAGTGAATAGTTTAGAATCACAGAGCACCACCACAGGAAAATCACAGAAATAAATAATTACAGAAAAAAAGTCCAAAAAGACAGCATGTAGCCTGATATCTTTTTAATAGCATTGTTAAAAAACTAAAGAAAACAAACAAATAAACGTTGGTCATTGAAATTCATTCAGATGTGACAAATTATTTTTCAAGTAACTCTAGAAAATGATGAATGCAGAATTTTGGATGATGGCCCTTGCGAACGGCAGAGCCAAGATGGATGTGCTGGCAGGGAACCCATCTGATTAGATGGAAGTTGTGTACAACATAGTAGCTTTTGTTTGGGCATGGTAAATTAGCAGGTGTTTATTATATTATTGAAAAGCCACCAATTGAATAAATAACTATCCAATAAAAACAAGCCATGCATGGAACACCGATGTTCATATCATGACATGAGAATTACAATTTAGTTAGCACTGTGTATCTGAGGTCAAATGGAAAAGATTACTGAAACACTTATTTGTAATTGCAGCATAAATGCAAAAGTTGTTAATTTGCTTTGTTGTGATGATTAGATAATGTTACATTTTTCAGTGAAATACAGACTTTCAGTGTTTGTAGTGAGAGACTAGAGAAAAAATACCTCTTATTTAGAAATGAGATATTTTTCCATATGCAGAAAATTTCTTTTTAAAAATGTATACAAATTGAAGGGAAAAATAATTCAGTTCATTATCTGTTTGCTTACATCCAGGAAGAGTTCATTTCAATTTGATTTTTTTCTTCAGAAAAGTTGTTCTGAGGCTTATAGTATATGGTTAAAAATAACAAATCTTTAGTCTTTCAAATCAGACTTTACTTACCAATTTTTTCTTCCTTTTTTTCTCTTTCTTCTTTTCTGTACACTTGTATTAGGAACAACTTTGTTCAGGCAGTCTCATCTTTGGCATATTAGTTAATTGCCCAAGTTTGTAGTAACTCATTCAGATAAAAAAAAAAAAGTTCACTCACCTTGTACTTCAACCTCAAACCACCCCTGGCCTCTGAATTCCCCTGCGATACTGGCAGATTTTAAACCATTTTGAGCAAATGGATATTTTGTTCACCTTTTTATTCAGCACTCAACTCAAAGTAAATTCACTGTGTGTTTATAGAATAGTATGAATAAGAAGCTGTTCCAATCAGGATGATATTGTATTTCAATAGGCATGTTATATTCATTTATGTGGAGGAATTACACTCACATCACCAGGAGAATTTTGTTGATAGTCATTTTGCTAGATTGCAAGCATTTCTGTATGATATTTTAAAATTATCTATATTCTTCATGTTTGTTTTCTTTAAAAATTTGATTCTCAGTGAAAAGATGCCTCTTGGCTGTTATTTTAATGCAATATTATTCCTATCAGAAATAGTGCAAGATTGTTTGTCCTACAAGAGAAACACACTCATATATGTAATGACAAAGATCTTTGTTTGGCTATTCAGCTGTTATGCAGGGGTAGGGCCTGACTGATCATTAGAATATTGAAATTCTTCTAAACTGGTTGTTAAATATTTATTCACCTGAGCCTCTTAAATATCCCTCCAATTTCCCAGACTTTCTCCAGGACCCAGAAACTACTCCTAACTTACCACCAATTAATTCATTTCCAGGAAAATGATATTTGTCTTACTTTTTAACAATGTCCATTATTATTACAATTGTCATGAATGCACAATTATTGTTTAATAATTTTTACTATAACCCCTATATTTTCTCTTTTGTTTTAGGAAAAATAGTTTAAATTTTCAGAAAAAAAGTTTGAAGATTGTTCAAATCTTCAAAAACAATATGTAATTAGCAAAGTTGGTTTGGATTGATAATTGCAATTATAGTAATGAATGCAGTCCGCAAAGGTTTCAGAATGCATTTTAGTATTTAATATATAATACCTATGCTAAATTCTGTATTATTCTCCCATACCCTGCTTGTATATATTGCCCTAGAAGTAGACACTGAAACAAAGCCAAAGGGAAAGCATGTATTTTGGAGTAAGAGGGAGCACTAGTAAGAAAAAGAAAAAAAAATAAAAAAGGGAAAGTGGCGTAGGGAGAGGGGGCCTCCAAAATTGATACAAAATGAAACTAAAGCTTAGTCCCACAGAGAAACAGTAGGATTTGTGATACGGGTTTAGCTTTATTGCGCAGGATAGCCAAGCATTTGAGGCATTTATACACCACACTGTCTGTTTTTGGTGGAATACTGCTGCTGGAGAATTTTATTAATTGACACCTCTGTTCTGTGAGTCCTAGAACAGAACAATCTTTAGGAAGAGCCTTGAGGTATAGAGAAACCAAGGCTGGCGTGTGGACATCCTGTCCCCTGTAGTGACCTGGCTGTGGAGCACACTTTGAACAGTGACAGCAGGTATTTTGTTATCATCAGAATTAGGTCCCATGTTTTGCAACTCTTAAATTGCTTTTTTAATCTACCCTTACTGAAGATCCATTTTTCTTGAAAAAATAACTGTTTATTTTAGCCTTTCAGAGAGAGCTGGAAAATTTCTTTTTAGAAAGGTCACGTTCCTTAAAATAAAAGGTTTCAGTGACTTTAAAATGGTTGAGGATTTAAATTGCTCTCCAATTACAAGATTGCCTTCTAAGTTCATTTCTAAGAAATATTTATTTCCTTCCATGAAACTGTCCATGTGTTCAGTGAATAATGGTCTACCTTTATTTTACCAAACATTTAAAATCTGAATAATGGGTTCAGTAAGTAATGGTCTACCTTTATTTTACCAAACATTTAAAATCTGAATAATGGTGTAGGACTTTCTCTTCTACTCTCTCCAAATATAGATGTTGGTAGGCAGAACAGAACTTGTAATGATAAGCAAGTTCAGAGTTCAAATTAGACTGCAAGTTCAGGCAAGCAGATCATATACTGCCCTCATCAAAAGCTGTTCTGGTTTCACTGATGACAATGTTCTTTAAAAACCCAAAATAAATGTGTTCAGTGATATACTCAAAGTATTGTAATGATTTCAGAAAACCTGGATGTTTTGGTTTAGATCTGAAATGCCCCTCAAAAAGTTCATATTCAGAGGTAGGGCCTGGAAGAAAGGGCAGTTCACAAGGGCATGACCTGAAAGGGTGATTTTTGTCTTCAGCTCCTCTTTCTCTCTCTGCTTTCCAGCTACCATGGGGTGAGCAGCTTTCCTCTTTCATTCCCTTCTATCATGCCATTTCTGCCTTGGAGTCAGCTGACCATGGACTGAACCTGTTATCCAAAATAAACTTCTCCTCCATTAAGTTGCAGATGTTGAACATTTTGCCCCATTAATGAAAAATCTGACTAACACAGAAAACTGATAGTGGGAGAGGAACTGTTGTGACTGTATCTCATGGTGTGGTTCAGAAGCCTCTGGAATTGGTTTGTAAAAAGGTTTGGGAAGGTTTGAAGATGCCAGTTAGGCCTTGGAATGCTATAAGCTGAGCTCGATGGGAGATTCTGGTTGGAGCTCAGAAGAACATGAATGTGGACGGTAAATGTAAGGCAGAGGAAGTTTCAGATGGAAAGGAAGCCTGCAGCGGGATCTGGACTAGAGGACATGCCTGTATTATTCTAGCAAAGAATTGGTCTATGTTTGTCTGTATTCTTAGACTCTGTGTGAGACTGATTTTAAGGGTAGCAGACTATTTAATTTAAAGGGATTTCAAGGCAACCCTATATTCAGGCTGTGGTATGGATTTTGTTTTTTTGTATCAAGAATAAAATAAAAATTACCTACCCAGGAATAAATATCATAGTTATTTATCATATTTAATTCTATTTACATTTAATTGCCCTTTTATATCATTAAAGTAATATGTATGGGCACTTTTTTGTTCTATAACAAAATACATTACTTAGGCTAATGATTGTACTTCAGTATCCCTCAAAATCACCCACAAGTTTTAATAAAAGATGGATTTCTAGGTCTTATCTCCAGAACTTCTCCCTTAATTAGTATAGAATAAAGTCTGATAATTTGTAATTTAGAATGTGACAAATTGCCATACGATATTTAGGATGCTGGTATGGTCTGAGGACCACATTTATAGACCCTAGATTTTGAACTTTTCATATAATGTAACAAGGCTTATGTTTTGTCTTCTGACTAGGGTATCAGTATGCATGTGTGTTTGCTTTGTGACTATTCATCCAGATGTGAATTTTGAGATGTGTATTAAATATCAATGAAAGTTTAAAGAAAATTTCACAGGAGTAATTATAATGTCTTAATAATATTTTAGTATTATCTATGCAGATGCAATACTTTCAGTATGATTTTGATTTAATTTGTTTCTGATTTTCTAAGGTATTAATTTTTATGGAATTTTAGATTATTCTATAATTATGCAAATCCAGATAAAATGGATATAAATATCTCAGCACTGTGGATATTAATGCCATAATAATCTTCTCAAAATTATAGTAATTCATATTTGAACAATGGTTATACAGTTTCTTATTTGTTTGGTTAATGTATGATTGCCTTCTTTGAATCAAAAATAATATATGAAAATGTTTCTTCATTGTTTTGACATGTTATTATAGATAGCATGATTAAAATGAATGATTTACTTATGTAGTTTTCTTGTACCATGTTTACAGATCTTGAGTCATAGTATTTTGCAGAAAATATGCCCTTTGAACACTTCCATGTAACTTCTGCTAGGGAAAATTCCAGATTTTATTTTAGTTTTAAAGACAGGTAACCAATAATATAACTTCCATAGACCTGATCATATTTATATTTTCAAAAATATTTCTTGAAATATTGTACTTTCATTAGAAAACTGAGAAGGGTTCTCATTAACCCCCTTGTTCTTTCTTCATTAAGATAAAAATAAAACACCATTTTGTGATAATCAGAACTATTATTATGGGACGATGGCATAGAAAATAGGATCATCATAGCCTCCCTAAATAAATTTTAAAGAATTTAACCACTATTGAGTTAAAAATTTCAAAAACGCTCTTTACTGAAAAATAGATATTACATTACAATCAGATCATTTATTTCTAAATGTATATTTAACACATAATTATATGAAATAAAAGTTCTTCAAGTATTCTCTGTGTATATATTTGTGTATATGTTTGCATGATTTTCTTGGGGTTCTTAAATCTGTATGCAATACTGCTATAAACTGAAAGAGATTTTCAATACATGTCACTTTTTATGTTCTGAGATGATTACAAATACAGTAATCAAAAATTCTATATTTTTCCTGTTTTATATCTAGTGAAATCTTACACGTATAACAAGTAGTTAGCTGTCTCCATGTAATGGAACAATTTCCAGTAGTTCCTAGTGTTACCTGTTTCATGATGAGATATTCAAGAAAGTACCTTTGTATGTGTTTAGAGAGGAGAAAATGTGGTAAACATAATGAGAAAGTGAAACACTACAGAACCTGACACATTGAAGGTGCTAAGAGTGACTCACATAAATGCATTGAAACTAAAACTGATCACTCCTACCTGGAACATGTTTCTTGGTCCAAAGACAAAAGCTCAGTGATAGGGTACAGTTGCTGGTTTTATTTCTTATACGTTTGGTGTATATTTCTTAGGTAAATAACAGTACTGCAATTTGAAGATGAGGGAGAAAAGACAATATAGTATGCTTCCCACCCAGTTTTACATCTTTCGTTTTATGGATGTTTGCCTTTATCTCAAAATTTGAATTTATTTTAATTATCAAATAGAAAGCACTTTGAATAGATATATATAATTTTGAGATCTTTCAATATTCTGCTTCTCCCTTCTCAGCATTTTCTCTTGTTTATTTTTGGTCATCTTTTTCATATTTACAATTAAAATTTGGCCTACTGATTCACACAGTTGCTAAAATATATAGAATTACACACAATAACTAGAAGATAGGGAGATCTCTTTTAAAGAACTTCATTATGCCTTATGCCTACTACTCTTTTAGAGTTGGGAAAAGGTGTTTGATATGAATTTTGACACCATTCAGTCTTGAAGAATGTAAAATGCAATTATTTAAAAAAATATAATGCAAGATCAAGGTGAGAAGTCTGCAGCAGGTGATTCAGTAAAGAAGTGCTTGCTTTATTTACTAACATTTAAAAATATATGCAACGTGTACATATATGAATATATTGCATGTATATATTTTATAACAGCTGTATATAATGCAATATATATATACCATGACACAGTTCATCTAAAAGCATCACTGAACACTTCATAGCCAATTACTGGTCTTAAACATCAGTGAAAGGATGTACTGATTTTTAAGGAAAACCAAAGTGACTTTTGCATCTGAAGAGGCAATGAAATTCTACATCTATGGGATTTTTGTCTCATGAATGCCAAACTAGTTACACTTGCATGTGATCCCTTTGTTGTATCAAAAAGTTAGAAATTGCACATGACTTTAAAACATTTTAAGAAATTGCTTTTAAAATCCAGTATTTACATCTATACAAGATCCTTTTAAATTTTGCTGTCAGGTGAGCTCAACTAATAAAAATGGATTTCCATTTTTTTCTTGTCTGTTTTTCAAAAATATAGTTAACATTGATAACTCAATTGTTCAAGTTTATAGATAAAATGTAAAGAATCGTGAAGGTTCTTAAACTAAAAAGTATACAAAGATAATTAAAATTTGATATACCAGATAAGGGAATATTATGCTTGCAAAAAAGAGTCAATTCAGTCTTACTTCACTAGTGACCCTTAAACTGTCGAAGACTTCTCATTAAAATATATTCCAGAAATCAGGTAGTCAAGCATCCTTCCCTCTGCTGATCGATTAACTGATATTCATAAGCAGTATTGGTCTCAGGCTCTCTTCACCATAGGAAAATATTTGTCACTATGTTATCCTTTTTTGTATGACAGTAAGAGAACCACTACCTTTCAAGTAACCAGGAAATTCACCACATACTGCATATATATATTTTAATAAGATCAATGTTTTAGGTGACCACATTCATGCATGAAGAACACATCATGAAGCTAGTAACAGTAAGCTATAGTAGATTATCCGATGTGTTAAGATATGCTTGTGTGAATTATAATTATAGAGCATACAATAAAAGTAATTAATTAAATGCTAATAAACATGAGTATAATTTTGCAGAATTGCAAAATTGCTTAATAGCCTGTGCTATTTCTGGCCAACTTTAAGCACCAATCTTTTTCTGTCCAGTCACCTAAACAACATGATCAAGTACCCTCCAGAAATCTATGAATGCATAATGTTCATAGATAAAAGTAGGCATAAATTCCAAATTAAATGAGCATATTTGCTGATTTGGCAACCAGGACTTTAAAAAAACAGACATGAAAAATCTGAAATAAATCAGAGAGCAGCAGGAAGTAGATTTTATCTCCTTTTTTTATATTTCTGCCAATGCTAGGAGTGAACACCAAGATACAGAATGGGTAAAAATGAGAAGATATTTAAGGATGTATACATCAGACCTCCTTTGATAACACAGTGATACCTAAGAGGTTTCCACACACACACACACACACTTTTTTTCATAATGGAAAGGAGTATCCTTAATTTTGGAGTGTATATTTTGACACAATGTGACAAAATGAATTGTTCTGGGAAACTTGTCTTAATCATCACTTTATAGGCAAGTCATTGCTAGGAAGCAAAAGAAAAGATAATACTACAGAGTGCTCCCTTTCGTAATTCCTACCACTGCTACAGCCTAGAGAAAACTGCTGTGCTTGACTTCATCCAGCTGGAAATAGGCCTTTCTTTATTGTACACGGTTTATCTTTCTTAATTTCATTTTTAACTTGTAGTTAATGTTCAGTACTCCAACACTGAATATATAATAAATGATTAGATAGAGATTTACAATAAATCTCCATTTAGCATGCCTTGTCTGCTGGATACCAAGCACTGCACTCAATGCCAAGAGGATGATGAAAAGAAATAAACATGGAGACCTTTCCCTAAGCGGCGTTAGCCACGCTATAAGAGATATTACAGACTCAGAACTAAAACAAACAGACAAATGAATGAGAAAACAAAATGTGAATCAACAGGTCTGAAGAGAAAACAAATTCTCTGAAGTGTGGCTTTATTGGTATTGAAATATTGGATGACTAACAGGGATCTCACCGTCTTTCTATCAAGGGATGGTTTATTCAGATCGATAAACCCACACATTTACAGAAACGATTTGCACAACAAATATGAAAGCTCCTTAAGCAGCATCTGCTCTGCTGATTGCAACTGGTGCATTAAAAACTTCTGGGTGTCCACATAAGTCATTTCTAAAGTGTTGTTGTGGAAAAGGAATTGCAAACTAATGCCTTTTGAGTGAGTACGTTGCGTGGGGCTCAGGCACTCACTCAAAGGGGAAGATGTCGCTTTAAGATATCTGCAGCTGAGGTCTGTGTTATCAGCAGAAAAGTGTTCAGGAAGTTGCAGTGTTTCTCTGGTTCCACGTATGTCTGTGTGTTTTCTGGGTTGCTGCTTTTGTGTGCATTGGGAGGGGTGTCTGTTGCTTCTCTCTTCTGTGGGTTAGTTGAGAATTCTCCTAAAGCTCTGTGCACTTTATGGATTTTAACAATGATGTTTTCAGTTTCCCAACCCAGGATTTCAATGCATCTTATTCAGAACATGAGTGTCCTTACTGGGCAAAAGCCAAGAGCATTCTCATGATGAATCCAACACAGGGCCTTGGTCACTGGGTTCATGCTGCTGTCATTCAGCGTTTTATGATCTCTTATGCCAGGCAGATGGCAGCAAGATGGTATCGTGGTTTCTTCTTTCAGCATCCTTGCCCTTGGAGACAATACAGCCTCCTTTGAAAAAGTATTGTGAAGAAGGATGAGTCTCTAGGGGTGCCAGTTCTTTGTTTACCCATGGAGCTAAAGAATTGTCTTTCCTCTCCTTTGTTGCCTTTCAATAATATTGCTGAAAGGGCTGGAGAGCTACATGACTTTGGGTATTTTCTTTCATGAACATACAGCCCCTTCCTTGTCTAGCATTGGTTACTGGGGGACCCACATCTCCTCTCTCCACGAAGTCTCTTCAAGATGCCATGACTTCAAATTTTCTTCCTTATGCTAAAGCTTTGAAGGGTAGAGGTGTAAAATCTGCTTTCCTGAAGGCTCTCGTGTGAGTGTGTTGGCATCACCACCATGCAGGAAAAGGGTGTAGGAACAGACTGTACAGATGCTGTGTCTGTCTTCGTGGTGCCAAACAAATCGAGGGTACCCTGCCACCAGGCTTTCTATTTTAGGATGGCTTAGCTATTTTGGCTGGTGTATTTTTTTTTTTTTTTTACAAAATATCATGCTGTTGGTGATAACTGACCTAAATCCTGTGTGGTCAGTGAGATGGAAAATAGCTCATATGCTCCTCACTAGCCAGGCAGCAAAGGATTGCAAAGCAAGCACATTCTCAAGTCGTATGCCCACATGGTAAACACTTTAAAAAGTGATTTGGATATTTGAAAATATGTAGAAAAAAATGGCATTAATACCTTTGTTTTAAATATATCTTTAATTGCGTCAAGTTGCTTATGTCTCCTGTCCCACCTCCCAGATATCGCAAACCCCGACCTCTGGACCGTAACAGCCGGAGAGTTCTGTCTATGAGAAGAGCAACCATAAAAGCATCATTCTGGTCCTGCTTTTCTGTAACTCAAAGGATTCTAGCCCGTCACAGTTTGCTTGACTTTTTTCCTAGCATTTTAAAAGGTATCTTACGAGCGCTGATGGATTCTCTGCATTTTTCTCCCTTCCTGTGGTTTTCTTTCTTGTGTCTTTCTCTTGCAACTGCGGTCTGATCCAGCAGGCTGCTGTGCTGTGGCAGCTTTCTCTGTCTCCATGGCTTGCCGCGGCAGCCCAGTCAGCCCTTGTTTCCAGGCTGTGAGGTGGGGGCCAGCAAGGCCGATCTGACTCAGTGCCTTATTTGAATGAATGCCTGTTTAGCGGATGGCAGCTCAGTGGTGCTTCACGTTCTTACAGTTCAGACTTCCAGTTCATGAGAAATTCAACAGAAGACAGCAAGCTCCCATAAAAATCACACCTCCCTTCAGAGGCAGACCTCTCCTGACCTGTTACAAACTTGCTCTTCCTTTAGGATGAGCTCTTTCCCAGGGGGTCAGGCTCTTCAAAGGTGTTTTGAACATGTCTGAATAAAGAGTGAGCACAGTCACTTTGCTTCTTAGTAGTGAAGGACTCCTGTTCCTTAGCTTTACTCCTTCATGGGGAGGTGAGAGAAAATAAAAAGTAAAATAAATTAAAATTGAAAAACTTTTTTTTAGTGTTCCTACATTCCAAGTCGTCCTTTTTTGCCTTTCTCAACTTGGATCAGTAATTATTTTCCAAAATACGCATCATATAGCATTTTTAAACACGTCAATTGTTTACTCAAGTGGTGAAGTAGTGTATGTACCTTGCCATTAGAGTGGAGATGTGATAGAAGTGTGAGCAGAAATATTTGTGCCACTGCACTGCTAAAATATTTAGGACCATGACAATATTAAAAGCAGTTTTGAAATTCAAGGATTCAGATGAAGATTTGGAAGAAAGTTCAACTAAAGCCTAAAGAAAAATCAGTTTTAATAAATTAAATAAAAATCAGGTAATAATAAATATTCGTTAATACAGAAGAGTTCTTTACATGGTTGTAAATGCTTTAAAATACTTACAACAAGAATGATACTGAGTATGCTTTACATTGTTTTAAGAATAAAAACATACGATTCAGAAGAAAAGCAGGATAATCTTAAAACTAGGGGAAGCTCGTCTCCTTGAGATGCTAGCCATAAGCAGTATACAGGTCCTGTTATTTTAGGAGATAGTTGTAGGTAGTTTTTGAAGAGAGGTTGGATACTTACTAACTAACCAAAATCTGTTCTCATTTTTTTGCCAGAACAGCAGAATGCGTGATTTTTAGCTGGGTTTGTGGCCTCCAGGAATAAACAACATGTGCTAGGTCTTCCTTGCAACTAGTTGTGGCTCAAGTAATATAAACAAGAGTATATGATTTCAAAATAATAAAAAAAATCCACCTCCTAAAAGGGTTGAATTTTAATACACTAGAGTGCATTAAGAAACCTTATAACCCAACAATAAAAATAATTGAATTTAAAAAGTGGGCAAGTGACTTGAATAGATATTTTTCCAAAGAAGTAAACATAGGCACTAGGTCCATAACAATGTTCCCAACATCACTTATTATTAGGAAACTGCAAATCAGAACCTCAGTGAGATACCCTTCCCACCTATTAGAAGGGACTTTATCAAAAATATGGGAAACAACAAGAAGTATTAACAATTATGTTAGTAAATGATTGGAACACTTGTTAATCTTTGGTGGGAATTTAAAATGGTGTAAATGTTTAGTTACACCATTGTAGTCATAGTGGAAATAGCAATGATGGCTCTTTCCAAAATTAAATATAGAATTACTGTAGAATCTAGTGACTCCTCTTTGAAGTGTACATATCTAGAAGCAAAAAAAAGCAGACACACACAAATGTTTGTACACCAGTGCTTATATAGTCACTATTTACAATAAGCAAATGTAAGAAGCAATACAAGTACCCATCAACAGATCAATAAATGAGGAAAACATGTTACATATGCAAAAATGGAATAGTATTTAACCTTAAAGAAGAAGAGAATTCTGATACATGCTGCAGCATGAATTGAGAACATTATGACAAGTGAAATAAAGCAATCCCAAAAGGGAAGACATTGCAAAAATCTACTTATATGAAGTATCTAGAAGAGTCAAATCCAAAGGGACAAATACAGAATAGAGATTACTGGGGGCCTGTGGGTGTATGTACGGCAATTCTATAATTCCAATTACATCTAGGTTTTTTTTTTTTTTGAGATATTTTAAGGTTTGTAAGGATTAATATAAAAATCTTTTCACAGTTTTTAGAGCTGTTATTCATTACTCTAAAGGGAATGCTTCCAGTCTGTGGAAGGTAAATATCAAAGTGGAAGACAAACCCAGTCCTTTTCCTGGGAACTTATGTTTCCATTTTATTCTATACTGTATGGATCCCTTATAGTTGGACTCAGACACTTCTTTCTCTTTATTTGCTCTCCTAAAGTTGCATTCTCATGCATACTAGGAAGGGCAAGAGCTGAGGCATGGTGGAAATGTTTTGATAGTGACTGTGAGAAAAGAAAGAGACCCTTCACTATGCAGTTATAAGGGAAGCACCTTTAACCATGCATTGAGACTCTGGTCTTACATGGTTCCTGTTAGACCAAAAATGTGCAGCTGGACATGTGACCTGTCTTAGTAACTTTTCACATTGCTGAGACAAAATGCCTGACATCCAAAGTTAAAGAGAGAAAGGTTTATTTAGCTCACAGTTTGTAGAGGTTTCGTCCACAACCAGCTGGCTCCAAGGTAGAGTGGCTTGGAAGAGGAGAAAACAGTTCACGGCAGGCTGAAGACACCAAAAGCAAGCAAGCAAGCAACTAAAACCCTTTAGCAGTTTATTTCCGCTCCTTTTATACTCAGTCTAGGCTATCAGGATTAGGATAGTGCCGAGTCAATCAGTGGACTGATTTAGTAATCACTCACCCTCAATCCTAGCAGCCTTAATCCTAGCATTGCAGCATAAATCAGTCACACACTCCAGACTCAGCCAAAGCCCCCCCTGTGATTGCAGGGGCTCTAGGCAGATATCTAGACACAAACCATAACAAGACCTCACCTCATTCCATCCATTCACTTGTATATTTCCCAAATAATTATGTCTTAGTGCTGAAGATACAAAAGTGAATAAAGAAAAATTCAGAAATGAATAATTCAGAGGATTTACAGATTAACTAACAGGGTAAATGTTTCTGTTAAAAATACATGCAGTAAAAGACAGTAAAACACAAGAAGTAGTCTCCAAAGTTGAGTCTGATTGATACCAGGTAGTGGAGAGAGTTAAGAACGAAAGTGATGGCTTTAGTTTTGGCCTCACAAAATTGTAAGTGTCTATGTGACATCAAGGGGAGTATTTGCATAGGAAAGTGGCCTTGTGGGTATGGCACTCAGGAGATGGGCCTATCCTGACAGTATAGATTTGAAATTCACAGGATGAAGGAAGATATTTGAAGATCTTGAAAACTAATAGGGAGAAGTTAGTGACATCAAAATCAAGGGATGGTAGAGATGAAAAGTGGAAGCCAGAGTGAAGGAATAGGCAGTGATGTCAGGAAGAGCTTGTAATGAGGACAAGAATTCAGAATTAAACGACAGACATTTACAGAGAAAGGTGTGACATCAGTCAGGTGCCGCACAGTGATCAAAATGAAGGCATCAGCAAGAGTTTACTGGGTTGAGCTTTGGGGAGGGTATTGGTAAGACACGAAAGTTCAGATGTGGATATAGAGTGTCAAAGATCATGGCAATGAATGGAAGAGAAGCAATGAAAATGAAACTAGGAGAAGCATGGTTGAAGAAAATATCCTTTCTATTTTTAAAGATGTGGAAATGGACATGTGTACATATTGGGAAGAAACCAGTAGAGTAGAAAAGATCGAATGCACATAAGAAGGCAGAGCTAATGGAACAAGGCCCCGGAGGTAACCTATCTGGAACCGAGTGGTTACCTGCCCCCCCTTGCACATAAGAGGTTAGCTGAGGAAACAATTCAAATAGATGAGCAAGCATCACCGACGCTATTAAGAACTTACCCAGCCACTTTCAAATTGTATATTTGTAGAGACCTTGGCAAAGGTGATGAATTTATTTTTCTAGTCACATTAGCAAATAAGAAACTTGTTCTTGAGTGCCACTGAAGTTCTTCCAAATATTCATTTCTTTAACTAGAAAAAATCTCTGGTTGTCTCTGGTACTGCCAAAATCACTTAACTGACGCAACAAGAATGTTCAACCTCTCTCACTTCACTGATCATCCAAAATGAGCTACAGCTTCCTCCTGTGCAGAGCTGGGATTATCTTTGCAGCTACTAAATCAGACTGAAAATCGAGACTTCACTGCAGTATTTAAATGCTCAAACCTCTCAGGTCTTTTTCTCTTACTAATAATCTATACTATCTTTCTAAAAAATGTTGTGCAAAGTCTGCTGGTCGTACATAATGTTGCTCTGTTTTTATTCAAAATAAAATCCATAATAGTTTGTCTAGTTGGCTATTACAAGTGCATAATACTTAACCGATGGCTGAATTCATTTGGACAAACGTTGAAAATCTGTAGATTGAATATTATGTTGCACTTGTATGCATCAATAATACCATGATGTGAAAATTATTTGTATTACTGTGCCTCAGACTATAAAGTTTCCTTTAATGCCTGATATTCCTGTGTCATAGGGGTTTGTGACATCAGAGTGAATGTTTGGGCATTTGAAGCTTTGACTCATGTTCTCTGAGATGAAATACAATACACTTCATCAGCTACAAGCCTGCTGTACCTTTCATATCTCTTGCTGAAAGCCTAGCTTTCTTTGAAAGCTTCAGAATGGGCGAGGCATCCTCTAAACCCACATCCTCCTACATATAGAGACAGCTGCAGTGAAGTTGCTGATGAGTCCTTGGTGCTGCTCAGTGAGCCACCCTATAGGCTATGATGCTGCACGGGTCTGTCCCCTTTCCCAGCTTCTAATTAATAAAATGTATTGAATAAAAATACAAATGAGTCTATCTGAATCATAATCTTGATTTGGAAAGTTACAAAAATATATCAGCCAATGTGGTGAGGTGCTAACTTCCTTGATGGCTCTCCTGCTAACTTGAAAGTCTTGATTCTTTCAGCACATTTAACATCAGAAAGGTCTGTCTTCTCTTATCCTGAGGAAGCCCTGATTCCTCATTACCTCTGGAGGGATCATGTCTGGTCGTCCATCCAGTTTATAATTTTCTCTCTTTTTCAAATTTCCACGGATTTTTCTGCCCTTTTTTGACATTTATCACAATCTGAGATGTAGAAGTGCTATTTAAAGAAGAATTAGCCTATTTTCTTAGGACTTGCAGTTTACCTGAGGGTAGCAATTGCACATAAGTTATTACCTCCCATAGACCTAACACTGTGCTTTGCTCAGAGATGGCGATTAATAAATGTTTGTTAAATTAAACTTCACCACTGTTACTTAAATGGGACAGCTATACACTACTGGACTTTGGCGGAAAACCTGCTGGCCAGGGTTTCTTTAGCTGTTTCATATCCCTCAGCACTAAAGAGTTTTTGGTAATGAAGACTCAAGCTCAGGTTGGCACTTGTGGAAAACTGCATTGAGAGAAGTAACTGGGAGAGCCGCACGGTGGCTTTCTCAGGAGCATCTCTGTAGAGTTCCCTAAAAGTGGAAAGACTGTGGTGATAGTTTGGGGAATGACAGTGAGGCTGAGACAGATGAGCACTGGTGCAAGGCTCCACTCATCCATGGCTCTCACCCTACACAAGACAGGGTGTGGCACTCAGTATGCCTGCCTGGCGGACACTGATAATGACTGAGCTAATGCACATGCCATTTGCCACCCTATCATTCACTAAGCAGACAGACGTTGCAGGGAGGGAAACTCAACCAAATGGGGAAGGACCTACAGGAAGCCTCAGGTGCTTTATAAACTAGAATGTCTTCTTGGAGGAAAATAAATCCCATTATCCCTTAAATAATAGAATTCCATTTCCAGTTAAGACGTGTCAGTGTACCTGGCAAGTGTAACAGCTGATGAGCTAGGATTGAATGAAATAAGTGAGCAATTTGCGATCTTGTTACAACAAAACATGCTCATTGCAGCCAAACAGATAATCATAACCAAATATATGCGATTAAATGGGCTAATATCTACCTATGTGAATAAAGAATGAGACAAGGCACATTCAAATCAATGCCAGATATTGTATTTGTCACAAGGAATTGAGGCTTTTAAAATCTGCGTGAGGGAGCATTCTATAGCAACAACTGAATTTCAGTAACGTTTAAAAGAGTTCTTAAAAAGCATTATCACTTCATTTACTAAGAAAATGAATCAGGCACCCTATAAAAATTTTCAACATCCATAGCATTTATGAGGCACAGTAAAATAACCTTTCTGTGTATGAAACTAAGAATATAAAAATAAATATGTCAGCTACCAATTGTCTATCACACATAATAAATTAAAGTGTTTTAGAGAATTGCAGACTCAAGAATATTTGTCTATCAAACACTAGGCATTGGAAAACTAAAATTACTTAGAAGATAAAAATGTATCTGTATTTTAAATCTTACTTATGTAGATCATTAACTCTTAAAGATGGATGATTTTATTAGACTCTGAGACTATGTTTAAGATGCAAAAATATTTTAAGAGGGAAATATGTTGATCAGTTTTAACCAGTTTTACTACTATCTGAAACAATTTGGCCTAGAAATATTGAAATTAGTAGTGTTATGAAATGTAATATTTTCATGTTTTCTTTGGTTTGGCAATTTAAAAAATTATAAAGTTAGAAGAGAAAATGTCTCAACAGTTGTCAAGCCCAAGCTTGCAGAAGAATCACCAGGAGTACTTCTTAAAAATGTAAATCACTAAGATGTATCTGCATAAATTCAGGACTGGAGTGGTGCTCACTTAAGCCAAGAGCTCTACAAAAATATGCATTAGAAGTACCAGCTTGCTGCCATACTATTTCCAAATATGTTATTATTCTGTTAACTTGATTCAAAAAATATTTTCTTCTTACCAAGGAACCAGTAAGGCTAATGAAGTTGAAGAAGTAAAAGCAAGTATCTGGTCCTAGTGGTTTGGGAGGTATTCAGTACCATCATGTTCTAAAGGAATACAACCCCCAGGTGAAGGTTCTATGCTACCCACCATGCTAGGAGTGGAATTATTTTCCAGTTTTGCATGCAGACCCTCACCTGCTTTTGGTAGCCCTGGTTATGAAAAATAGCCTTGCTCAATAATAGCTTCTTGTGAATATAGTAGAAAAAGTTCAGATGACAGTTCAACAGGCATGTAGATGTGTTTCACATTGAACCAATTATGTGTGACATGAGTTCCGCTAAGCTCTATAACTCTGTGGTGGTTAAGGTGGAGTGTCAATTTGTTTAGCATTTTTAAATCCCCAGGGGTGGAATGCGCTTCTTGTGTCCAGGTAGGTCATGGAGGTATTGGCCTTAAGGTCTGTATCTACACCCTTACTAGATTTTTTCTGTCACCATTTCTCTGCTCTGCTTCCCAGTCACTATGAATTAAGTCATTTTGCTCCACCACACCCTTCCATTCTGATGTTCTGCCTTGGAGCCAGCTTCCCATGAACTGAACCCACTTTAAATGTGAGCCAGTGGGAGTGTAGACTGGTGCAACCACTGTGGAAATCAGTGTGGAGATTCCTCAAGAAGTTAGGATTAGAGATCCCATTCAACCCAGCTATCCCACTTCTGGGCATTTTCTCAGAAGAATTGAAAACATCATACCACAGTGATATTTGTGCACCCATGTTTATAGCAACCCAATTTGTAATAGCCAGATCTTGGAAACAACCCAAGTGCCCATCAACCAAAGAATGGATAAAAAAGACGTGGTATTTTTATACAATGGAGTATTACTCAGCTATTAAGAAATATCACATTGAGACTTTTTTAAGTAAACGGACACGACTTGAGGCCATACTCATAAGTGAAATAAATCAAACCCACATGTGTAATTATCATATTGTCTCCCTGGTGTAAGAAACTGAAAAAGTATATATGATCCAAAATCTACAATAAATACTATGTAAGGGTAAAAAACTGCTCGAAGAGCAAAAGTAATTGGGAAGGGAAAAGGGGGAAAGAGGGAGGAAAAGGAAAAGATATAAATCTGTATATATGTATATTTAAGATAACTAAAGCAAACATACTGCTGAACATATTAGTTACTGAGAAAGAACAGTTAATACTCTATGATTAGATCAATTTTACATGTCTATATCTGTTAATGCTAACAACCGTTTTGAAGATAATGATACGCAATATTGCAACCATTGTCAAGTTTCTATCATCCTGTTTTGTAAACCTATAATGATACTGTTGTGCACTTACTCTAGTCGTTTGTTTGTCTCTTTTGCTTTTTGTCTTTCTTATATGTGTCTTTTTTTTTCCTCTTTAATAAAAAGTAAATAAATAAATAAACATAAGCCAAATTCAAACTCTCTTCCTTTAAATTGTAGGTGTCAGGCAACATATTCATAAACAGAAAAGGTGACTAGTAACAATGTTTTAGTTGAGATTCATTCATATACCATATTGCTCATTTTGATAAAGTATACAGTTTTACAGTCATTGCTAATGTGCTCTTAAGTTGTGGAAATATCCCCACTATCTAATTGCATCACATTTTCATCATTGTCTTAGTTACTTTCCACCTTGCCAGCACAAAATATCTGACATTTACAATTTAAAGAGGAGCTGTTTATTTTAAACTAATCTACTGATGAGCATAGCACACCCATGATCCATTCACCTTTCAAACACATGAGGCTTTGGGGGTGCTGTGGAAAACAGAAGCACCAAAATGATACCCAGCATTTGGAGGCAGATTTATCTTACATTGATGAGTACTGATTGCGATCATTCCCAGCATATCAGGCCCTGATCTCTGATGGTCCAGGGCTTATATGGGATAAGCAAGCAGGAAGTACAGAGGCAGAATGGCTTGTCGATTGGGGATTGATTTATACAACGTGCATCATAGTGACCAGCTATGTATCTCAGTGACCAGCTGTTTCTAAGAGACAGGAGCAAATGGAATTGCAACAGGAACTATTACCTGGGCAACTGGTGTCGGGGGGTATTTTCTGCTAGAGGGGGTCACCTCCAATTTGAACTATAGCACTCACACCAATAGGAAACTCTGTGCCCATTAGCAGTCACACCCCCTGCCCTACTCCTTTTGTCTTCTGGCAAACACAATCTACCTCTGTCTCTATATAGTTACCTATTCTGGATATTTCATACACAAAGAATCATATGATATATGGCACTTTTCTAGCTTCTTTCACATATCATAATATCAAATAATCATATTGTATTGTAGCATGCAGTAAAATTTATATATCAGTACTCTATTTTTTAATTAAGAACTTTACATGTGATCATGAAGTGGTAAGCTTTACTATTATCTGCTGTTTTAAAACAAAAGAACAATTAATAATAAGTGTTTACTAATAATTGTTATTTTTATCTTCTCATTCAATTTGATTCATCCACAAGACCAGCCCCCAATTCAGGCGATGGTATTTAAAGTGAACTAATTTAAGCCTTTTGGTTAAAAGAATTGGCTCAAAAAAAGAAGGAAAAAATCTTATTTTGCTACTACCTACATTTTTTTTTCTAGATTTAGGCTGGGTCTGTATAATTGATTCTTTCACACTGACTTGAGAATTTCTTCAGTTCTTTGTGACCAACATTAGTGACAGAACCCAAAACAATGTGGCCCACTGGTATTGAACTTGGTAACTTATGAAATGTAACTCACATAAAGCAGCCAAGTAACTGTTTAACAATAAAGCCATTGGTAGGCCAAGGAAGGAAAAATCATGGAGAATGCTGTCATTTGTGTGATGAACAAATTTCTTGATGTCAACTGCATCCACAAAATACTGTTTCTCCAGGTAAAATCTAAGGTTCCATAAAAACTTTCCAAGTCAATTGTGGGAACTAATGGATTTATATAGCTGGTTAGCTAGGTGACTGTTATGTGAGTTTAAAGTTATACCGATTGACTTAAAACATTTTTTTTTCCTGGGTTGCCTACTTTGGAGAATCAAATATATGGAAAATATTAGAGGCAAGCAGAGCAGAAACAAGAGAAATAAAACTTCAGGTGTCCAAAATTAGTAGCTGATACAGAAAAGTTTCATCCTCTATGGAATAATCTTTGGATAGGTAGAGGGAGAGAATATAAAAACTGTTACTGTCTTTGACCCAAGAGAATCAGGAGTTAAAGCAAATTTCCCAGTCTCCAAAACTATCATGAGTAGTATTGTGTGTCTGTGTTGTAATTCAGTAGCAGGTATAGGTGAAGAGAATTTATATTTTGAGATATGTTGCTTTTTCTAATCTAGCAAGTAAGGACAGAAGATTACTTCTACTTCCAGTGACCTGGAAGATTTTAACTAATCAGTTTCCGAAAAGGGGGAAAAAAAAAAGACTTCAGGCTTGCATTTTCTAAAGATTTTTAGAAAGGAGTTTTTTTTAATAGTAATTATATTATCAGCATAAATTTAAAGAAAACTGCTAAAGGAAATTTGATGAAAATGGGTCTTGGACTTTTTTGGGACCCCATGGCTTATACATTTTTCTTTACTTTTTCTTCTTTATTAAACAGAACAATCTAAAAAAAAAACTATGAAGCTGAAAAGTAACATTTTTTCACCCATCAAAATTCATGTTGAGTATTAGACACTGGTAGAGTCTGAAATGAGGAACAAACAGTCACTTAGGCGGCACATATTGCAGAAATATCCCATAAAGATGCAAGAGTCTGCATTAATCATCTGAGGAGGACAATCCGTGACCTTTTCTAATAAGGACTCGAGCATCTACAGTGAGCATTAAATTTCACTGCAGCCCTGTTTGCTGTCTATCTGTGGTATTCATCACTGCTGAGATGTAAATGCCCTGAGACTTTCGGAATCTTGCAATCATACTTCACAGAGAGGGAATATTCTGAAGGGCATATAGGAAGCTTGTTCACCCCCAAATGTTGGCAACCTTAGGACCATTAGGACCCCATTCCTCTTTCATTATGAAAGCAGAGCAGCTGTTGAGCAAGCAAGGTTAACAAACCTTGGAAAAACATTAAAGTTAATTTGTTTTTAGGGCTTTCCTAAGCCCAGAAGTTGCAAGATTATTTTATATGGATCCATTAGTTTTTCAATAGTCAAATCTGCAGAGCTGCTTATAAGATTTACTCTTTGGGTTTTAAGTAGGTGTTATCAAGGGTGGGCATCTGCTTAACTGGCATTTGGAGTCACTGGAGGCTGATGGGTTGGCTTAAAAGACCTTTGGACTAATGACCTGTGTAGATACTTGAGAGCCATGAAATCTCAGTTCAACTTTTGACATTTAAAGAGCCTTGGAAATTAACTGGTGAGCGGGGTCTATGTTTATACAGAATCAAAACAACTAGATAGAGAGAAGAAAAGTGAATGTAAAAGGTTATTTGAATGAATTTAAACTTCTAATTTAAAGTTAAAAATTCAATCCACCAAATATGAGCCAACAGGATGGAAATCCTATGGAAATGGACTTTGAAATAGTCAAATCTATTTCTTCCCTACTTTTAAAACTATGTGATCATCTTTGAACCTCAGTTTGTTCATCATGAGGTTGTTGTAAGTGTGAACTTTAGATTTAATTTGAAATCAAATATGATAAATTAGCTAGCAAGATTAAATATAAAAAGGTCCTAGCATCTTAACACTTACATATTTGGTGATCTAATTCATGGAGTTGAAGACCATATGGATGGGCTGAGGAGCCTGTGAATTTTCAAGAAATGTTAAAAATATTTTGTATAGAAAAAGATAGAATGCTTTTAGCACTTATGGGATTAAATTTTAAATAGTGAAATTGTTGACACTGTGCCAAACAAGCATTAGGGAAGATACTTTTTGAGAGAACTGTCCTATCCTATTCAGAACATCTCAGTTTGAGCTAAATAGTTTGGATTTGAATTCTAGTCTAAACATTCTCTATGTGAGTGAATCACTTCCTTGATCATAGCCATAAGGAACATTTCTTGTTTGCAAGAGAGACTCCTAGAAGTTCCATGGCTGATGAACTTGAAACATGAGTGATCTAGATATTAATTGGAGAACTGAGGCTGAAAGTCATTTCAGAAAAGATGACCCAGTAAGGGTTTAAGGAAGTTGAAATTTGTAGAGGCATGATTTCTAGAGCTTTAAAGGCCAAAGAGCTCTATCAAGAGGTCCACATCAGAACTCACAAGACCAGAGGGAAACCAGATTCAACTTGGAATACTTGCTAGCCTAATTTATGCCACTGGAAACTAGTTTACCTCATGTCTTCAGCCCTTCCATGACCCCAGATTTTTGCAATAGGCAGAATGGTCCAGTAGTCCAGGACTGGAAGATTTAACTGCATCTTATTGCCTACACTCCTCAATTTTAGATGGGATATGTAATGGCGTTGTGTTGTCTTAGTTACTATTCTGGTTGCTGAGACAAAAATGCCAGGAACCCAAATTTAAAAAAGAAAAGGTTTATTTAGCTCACAGTTTATGGAGATTTCAGTTCATAGTCAGCTGACTCCAAGGCAGGGCAGCAGCAAGGAGAAAGAGTCCAAGGTGTGGCAAGCAGAAGGCAGCACACAACACCAGCAAAGCAGCAACAGCAAGTTTCCCTCCTTTCTGTCCCTTTATATTCCATCCAGGCTACCTGCCTTTTGGGTGGTGCCACTCAGTACTGTGCTAATTCCAATCAGTGGACTAATTTAGTACCATACACTCTTAATCCTAGTATCATACACCCTAGATCTAACCAGCTCATAAAAGCTCCAAATATAAGTATGGGGCAACAGGATGTATATGAAAAGCATTTATCACACTGTCACAAAATATATACTCAAGGAATCTTGCTATCATTACGTTGATTATGAATGGAGGGACTTCAGGGTTTCTATCAGACATCCGAGTCCTCCTGTGTCTGAGCATCCTGCAGAGTTTGAAAGAGGTCAGAATGGAATGTTCAGTGTGTAGAGTCCAAAGGGATTTCCTACAAGAAGAATTCGTAATCATTTACTTCAAAAAATAAGATAAAAGGGTAAACATACTTGAAAATATTTTGACTTATTTTGATATTTGCATTTAAGCCCAATGAGCTGGAAGATGGAGGGAAAACTTTAAGAAAAATAAACTAAGCAAGGAAGTGACAGATTTGTAACCAGAGACGAGTGATAGAGGAGGGCCTTTAACCTTCCTGGTTCACAAAGTTCTTTCGGGTCAGGAATCATTTTAGCAGCTCTGCCTCATGTGATTCTCTCGCTTTGGAGAGGTGATGCTACTATTACTACCTCCATTAAATGGGGAGTGTAAATTATGGTTCAGGTTCCCTGGACCAACTCAGAACCAGGCTGCAGACCCAAGCACTGGCACACTGGAGCCCATACTCCTAAGTCCTGTGCCAGGCTAGTGATCACTCATGTCTCCATCCTTAGCCCCTTAGTGTTCCCAGAATAGGATGCTGCCCGATGCTGCCTGACTGCTTGCTACCTAAGCATTAGAAGGAAAAAAAAAAAAAAAAAAACTCCTTTGTTAACTGGAAGTGAACATGACTAACATTGACAAATACGATCTGCTCTAAACTTGCTGAAGTCAATTCATGTAAATTAGACATAACCACAACGTCTTTAAAAGGTATTCATTCATTCACTTAACAAGTATTCACTGAATGGCTGCAACACACTAGGATTAAGCTAGATATATAGGGATGGGTGTTGAAGTAAAGGTCACTCAATAGTCTCATTTGAGTATTTAGTGACACTTTTGGCAACGAACAACAAAAAATAGCTTTGATATCTTAAAGCTGAATTACGAGGTGTCAAATTCACTATAGGGATAAATTTTAGGATACTAAACTGTAGGTCTCAGCAGGCCACCCATTTCTGATAGAAACTAACCAAAAATAAATCTTAAAAAACCTGAAAATTTATATATGGATATTCTTTGTTTAATGACCTACCTGTTTAGCGTTCAGACTTATGATCGAGGCACACAGTTTAGACTTATGACCTGTATTTGAACTTGCAGCACGGGAATGTGAGTGGCATTGTGGCCTTATAGCAGGGTATTCTGCAGTATGATACTGCAATTTTTGCTGATTGCACTGTACAGTACAGTACTGTAGTTTTATATTCTGTTGTATGTTACAGTACTGCATGTAAGAGTTATGCAAATAAAAACAAAGCCATCAGGTTGGAGTTTCTTTTGGCCCTTTTATTGTTCTGAATATTGTAATGTACAAAGTACATATGATTCCTAACTTAGCTACCAATTAATTTACCCATCAAATTGCAGGACTTCACCTCAGTTGTCAATCTAGGAGTGTGTATATATTTCCAGAATACATGTGTATCCACATGTATATGCACACATATAGATATTTATGTAAAGTTACTCAGACATTGTGCATATATAATGAAGACATATTCATTCAAAAGAAAAACTGACCAAACAAACTACAGGATGGAGGGATATGCAATTGAATCCATTCTTTTCTGTGTTCCTTCTTTAGAAATAGTAAAATTGAGTGGTTAAAATGACTCTCTGAAAAGAGTTAGGATTTTTAAAGATGAACTCTCTAGCATCTCATGTTGAGAATGAAAACTTCTATCCTCAGCTCTGATGACAAGGAAGTTCCAACTGAATCAGATTCTCAACATTTTCTGGGTCCTGTGCTGAGCCAAAGACTGGCTAAATATAAATATCTATATTCTCTGCATCTTGTTCTAGTCCTTCTATGAATTGCAGTGATTCTGTGTTTTTGAGAGGGACAGACTAGCTGCCCATCCAGTATGGTCAAAATGAGAATAAACTCATTTTTCCTATTTTATAGGGTTGTTTTGCACTCTTCATAGTGATCAAGTGAATGAATTTGGGTAGTGAGATGCAGTTTCAGGCACTTTTACAAGGATAGGAGGGTGTTTGAATACAATGATTTGATGCAAGTCAATCAAACAAATTTAGAAACATGAAAAGAGTTTTGGTCAAAGGTTTTCCATACTGTGCTTTCAATGACCTCTGAAAGCACAGTATCAGACAATTAAATGGAGAAAGAGTGAAGGCTATAGTTCTACTATACAGTAATTTCATGTCAAAAAGGAATTAATTGTCTGGTCTCTTTGTACTCTTGATCTTTGTGGTCAATGAATTGATCTGACACTGAAAATGAATGCCTGCCATATATTTTGTGTGAAATGATGATACTATGCTCACCAAGTTGTCAAGGCAAGCTGTTACCTTCACTGATAAATCTATCTTAAGATTAGCTTTTATAAAAAATTGAGACATCTAGATGCTTTATCAATCAACCATACTTTCTTTTCAGCAGTTAAGTTCTGCATACCCAACCAAAGACCAAGTTACCTTGAGTTTTACTCCCAAATGAGACAAAGCTGGTACTGTCTGCATGCGACACTGTGTAGACAGCTAAATTAGGCAACAATAGAAAATGGATAGAGGGCCAGGTTATCTCAACTGGCAGCCAAGACAGAATAGCCCCTTTAGGAATTTAGGAGGTACAAAATTCAAATTTTGCTTGTGCTATTACCACATGGCAGAAACAGGAACAGTGGAATCTTAAGAAGATTCAGGGTTTCGGGTTTTTCTCTTATCTGAAAAATGTAGATAACACCCTTCTTAAACAATGTTAGAGATCAATAAGGTAATATATGTAAAATGAAATTGATTGTTTCAGGAAAAAAACCTCATCTAAAAGCTAAGTGCTCTATATGTCAATTTTTACCTGATCTTATTGTTAATGAAGCAAATTAGTGCCATTAGAAAAAGGATTAAACAGCAAGTCTTTCATTGGAGCAATGTGATTTGGGGCTATAATTGAGGAAGAAGAAATCTAACAGTTAATGTCTCTCATAAAGGAAGCAAGAATTCCACTTAATAGTTTGAAATACATTGATCATGCTTTACTTTAAGTTTGCCTGTATTTTGTTTTTATTGGAAAAACAGACAGTCAGCAAAACAGGTCATCTTAGATAATAATTATCATTTAATACATTCTAGGGAATGAGCATCTGTGTGGAACACAAAGCTTTAAAAAGTTAGCCAGATATTTGCATCTTGCTTTACTCAGGTCTCCTTAAAGTCACTTCTTTTTACAAAAAAATAAATAAATAAATAAACATTCTTGCATAGCAAAGCTGAAAATTGTATTTTTAAAAAGTTTTTGAAGACATTGATTACTGTTTAAGAGTCATGATTTTCTCTTCTTTGCATTATGCATTTAAAAAATCTTATCCAAGTCGCTACTTCACTAATTACTGATTGGCAAGTGATCAAGAGAACTACTAAAAGCATGCAGATTTTTCTTTAAAAATTCTCTTTTAATGTTAACAAAAGGGGCAATGTTACAATGTCAATTGAAGAACAGTTTTCTTTTTCAGACCTTTATTCTTAACGATGAGTAATACTTGAGGAAGACAAATACTGTTCTTTGCTAAAGAAGTCATTTTTCCCCTATGGTGGCATCTTGAAGTCTATGATTTGTCACAACTCTCATCAGGAAGTATTATGGCCAAGCATGGCTTAACATGTCATTTATTCAAGTAACGTGGTCTCAGTTCTGTGAGTGACAAAAATTCTCAGTCTCTGGTTTGCCCTTGGCCACCATTTCAGCCAATAACTATGAAAGAACAAAGTTTGGACTTTCAATGTTCCTTTATTTACTTCAGTAAAGTTCAAAGTCACCTTGATTCACTCTGTGGTAAGTGTCATTAGCTACCCAGTATGGATAACATCACCACCAATATCAACAAATGAATGACTTTTCCATATATAGAAAGTAGCTTAAGATTAAAAAGAGTTTGCCATCTACATATGGTGAAAATCATGCAGAAAAAAATATACATATGAAATAAATACAAAATTTCCCACATATTTTTAAAATACAATCTAGGTTGTAACCTTCTGTGTAAAGAAGATGGTATGGAGGGCGACCAGAATACACCACTCCAAAGTGTATTCCATTGGCATAAGGATGGTTTTGATCTGAAGGCACTGAGAAGAAGCGGATATCAGAGAGCTCTGTTCTTTCCTTGTATTTGCCTAAAATGTAGGACGTAAATTTACAAAGATTAAAGGCCTCTTACTTTTCTTGTCTTCCTGAAGGGGAAAGGTTAATCACCAGAGACAGCTTTACATTTATGAGCCTAGAGACGCCACCAGAGGAATCAGCAATGAAACATTTTACAAACTGGTCTTTCTCTGCCATTTATTTGCCACCTCATAATTTTTTGACTCAATAGACTCAAAATGTTTTTCCTTTGTCTTTTTACTTCTCTAAAATTTTACTGTTCTTTGTTAAAGATGCTGTGTGAAGAATTCAAAGGCACTTCGTTGAAAATTACTTATTCTCAGATATTTTCCTTATATATTTGAAAGGGACAGGTTAATAAACGTTTTCTCTTGTTAATCTAGCTTTCATTACTGAATACTCTTCCAAATAAGAACTCATGGAAAAATACTCGTTTTTTCTCTACTACATAGCTTTATAGAAATGAAAGGTTAGACCAGCAATAACTCCAAGGACACAGAAATCGGCATTGACTGCTGAATGTGGTTCTTGTAATGGACATAAAGTTACCAAATTTGTGTTCTTGATGTTTAGAAGAAAACCCACCAGAAAGACACTTGTTTGAATTGAATCTGTCTGCCCAACCTGATGCGGGACATCAGTCTTTAAAGTGCTATATTAATGGTATTAAGAAGGTGGTATAATGCATACAGATGGAGATTTTGAGGTCATGGCATTAAATTGCATCATTAAAATAGAGACCCCATTACTGAATAATGGTGGCATTATAAAGACAGGGAAAGAGGCCACACAGATCGAGATCCTGTCTTGATGTGACACAGTCTGGTGAGACTCCTGTCAAGTTCTGTGCAGTTCTGTTTGAATTTTCACCTTCTAAAACCATGAGCTAAATAAAGTTCTCTTCTTTGTAAAATAGTCTGCCTTGGGTATTTTATTATAGTCATTAAAAATCTTCTAATAAAGAACTCTGGTAGGAGATCCTCTTGCCAACAATGAGGATCTAACATGAGATTTCTGCTTTTGTTTTATAGAATATGTACATCACATAATTTTTGTCCTGATTTTTTCTGCAGATCTCAGTCTGTGTGTTCTTCAATTCCAATTTCAAAAATTATGGTTAAAAATGTGAACAGCATGCAATTGTTCTCAACAACTACAGCCTATGTCCACATAAAAATTAAAACCCTAATACTTAAAAATTCCTTAAGCATTTGGTAAAGAACAGTGTGATAGACTTGATTTTATATAAATGACCTACAGATATTTTATTTCATTTTATCATGCTGGGGATGGAACTCAAGGCCTTTGGCATGATAGGTTGGTGTTCAACCACCAAGCTACAAGCCTAATCCTACAGACATTTTTAAATTGTTCTGTTCATCAATGTTTCCATGTATTATTTAATGCTTTTCTCCAGGATTTAAAGAAGCTATCGTTTCACACATGCCTGGACATCTTCGTAAATAGTCATAGAACTCAAGATTTTTTATGCATTCCTTTCATGATTTCCTCAATACACTCTTTAAAGCTTGATTACATTCATTGCTCACATTACACGACCACTTGAATGGAATTTCAGAGGGAATTTCTTACACTATTTACAATGGTACCTCTTTTCTCTCTCTATGCGTGCCTTGTAATATGAAATAATAAATACTTTTTTGCTTTGTTTAAATTTTGAACATAAACCTGCAAATGGTAGAGTCCTTCTTAACTTTGATTTGTAAAATTATATGGTGACTAACTCAGTTAATACAGCAATTTGTTTCTTGTGAAATGAAAAGAAATCTCTATAGGTCCAGGCAAAATTTTTGAAAAATCATCTTAATGTAATGCAAAGAGAATAGGGGTCAAATTACCTGGATTTGATTAAATCCTCACTCTGCCTTTTCCTACCCACATAATGTAAAGTCAAAATCACTACCCTGTTGTAAGGTTTGTATTCCCTGTCTTTATGATGACAGTGACAATATTATCTATTCCTTAGGATTATTTGGAGGTGGGAAAAGATAATGCACTAAGAAATGACTTGTATGAAAATCTCCATATTGTTATTGTTTTCATCTTTTATATAAAATGTAGAAGAAAAAACACTGCAATTATTTTGTGCTCATTATTCAATATCATGAGTTTAAAAAATCCTATCCAAAATGACTTATCCTTAAGAGTTGTGCATAGAGCCTTATTTATTTATTTATTTTTGGTACCAGGAATCAAACTCAGGACCTTGCGCTTGCCAGGCAGGTGCTGTGCCACTGAGCTATGCCCCCAGTTCCCTCATACAGCTTTCCAAAGAGTAATTTACAAAGGGAAACTTAGGAGGTTCATGTCGTTGGCTTTCATTCTGTCTCCTTCTCCCCATTTTGTCATTTGCCCACAAATCTCATTATGTTTCTATCATGATATATCTCTGTATCTCCTAGATTTGAGCAGGGTAGCTATTTAGAATATCAAATCCCTCTAATCTCATTCATTTTGTTCCCTTTCTAAGAGTGACACTACTTAAACACTACTTTCATATACTGAGACACTTAATACATTTGATGAGCTCTTACTTTTTTTTTTTTTTTTGCACACACACTATCAACATGCCTGTTGTCATATTTCCACTCTTTTAAATGCTCTGTGTCAACTGAAGCTGTCCTCATAAAGTCACCATTGTGTGGACTGGGTTCAGGCTTCTGTGTAGAATTTACTAAGTTCATTATGTTGTCCTTTCCCATCCTCTTAATTCCAAGGCCTCCCTCTCAGAGTTAGTCTTCCCGGCTTGCTGTAGACAGAGACACAGAATCAGTTCATTGTGCAAGGCTCCAGCTGGCACTTTGCAATAATAGCGTCCAATACTTTTGTCAAGAGCATTATCATTATTTTCATGGTCCAGTAGACAATTACAAATCAAACATAACGTTAACATTCAAACCTAATTATGAGAGAGAGAGAGAAAGAAAGAGAGAGAGAGAGAGAGAGAGAGAGAGAGAGAATATCAAAACAAAGCAAAATTTGCTGTTTCTCCTATGATTCCCATTCCTGTATCACTTTGCACCCAGGAAACCTTGGGGAAATCACTGAATCTTGGAATCCTTTGTGCTCCCTCACATTCCTTAAGAACACATTAAAATAGCTTTGTCTCTTTTTTTTCTTTTTTTACCAACAGTGTCCACGATCTAGAGCAGGTCATCAGTGGCCCCTTATCCATGCCATCAGGCAACCTATCCATCTCCCCTTCCCTAACCCTCCCCACAGCCACTACTCTATCTAAAATTAAAATCAACCAAGTCATTATTTTTCTGCCTAAAAAAACGAAAACAAATGATTCCCACTTGTCTGAAGGATAAAGACTATCTCCATTCTCAGTCACTCTTAGCATGCCTGTCCCTACTCATGCTTTCAGAATTTCATACATTTTTAAATGATAGATGGCACGTGGCTGCCTTTTCTATTCACCCTTCACCACTCTGCTCAAATGCACCTCTAATTCTATACCTACAGTGTTTTGCGTCTTACTTTATGCTTTCTTAGAATTTGAACATAACCGAGCAAGTGAAGATGAGTGTAACATTACATATGATTATGCTTAGTAGTAGAAAAGAACAGAATACTTAATGTGGGGAATGTTCCAAGATACCTAGTAAGGTCTCTGTAAAGATGACGTGCAGCGTATTTAAACAATGAGGAGGATATGCAGTTGTTGTTTTTCCCACTGTATCTTCCCCCAATAAACTACAGGCTCCACCACAACCCCGGTGTCTATGATTTTAGGGTGTCATTTTCCCATGGTTGCTTGTGAGGTCTGGCGATTTTGACTCCTAATAAATGAGTGTATTAAGAAATAATTGGCAAATGCATGGGCAAAAAATATGATTGTGTTGTTTCAGCTGTTTATAGAAGCATGCCAATTTCATGGTTTGAAGATGTGTGTGTTGTATTAATCTCTTTCCCCTTCCTACAACAAAATGCTTTCAGGTTGGATGATGTGTAAAGAAAAGAGGATTTCTTAGACTCCAGTTTTGGTGGGCGGAAGTCCAAACAGCACAGTGCCGACTCCTGCATCACTTCCTGGCAGACTACATCATGACAGGAGGATATACACAGGACAAGACGGATATCAGAGAGAGATTCTGGGGTCAGGCTGTCTTTTAGAACAACTGTCTTCTAAGAATTTACTAGAATTTACTAGGGTTCCACAAAAGTTACATTAATTCCTTCTGAAGGCAGCACCTGCAGTGACCTAAATGCTTCCCACTCTGTCTCTCTCACCTCTTAAATATCCTGCCATATGGATTTCAGGCTTCTAATACATGGAACATTGGGTTCATTCAAACAATAGCATATATCCTATATAATTCAAATTAGGGGGAAAAACTAATTTGTTATTTGCACTTCTAATGCTGGTCAGGTGCCATCAAATGTCCAATTTTTCCTATAGTGGGAATAAGAGGCAAGTTGATGCTCTTGCTTCTTATTCCCCATTGCAAAAACGGAGTTTGCCTGAATTCTCATCCCTATATCTACCAAGCTTCTTACACTCATGCGTGCAGCTCACTTTCCTCCGTTTTATTTTGCTTTACTTTGGTTTTTTGAGACAGAGTCTCACTATGCAGTTCAGACTGACCTTAAACTTAATATGTAACCCAGGTTGGCCTTGAACTTGTGCAATCCAACTGCCTCACCCTCCCAAGTCTTGGAATTACAGGTGTGCACCAGCCACCATGCCCAGCTACTTTCCCTTTCTGTTGACTTCAACTTTACTTTCAGCACTCTGTCCCTTCAGTGGAACACTGGTGACTTCCTGTATCAGTCAGGCTTTACTACAGAAACAGATGTAACACAAGAAATACAAATATATAAGGAACTACAAGATTGGCTTATGATGGTCAGTCACAGAGTTGGATGAGGAAGCGTTCAGAGGGTGGCTACAGCATGCTGGAGGCTGAAGCATCCAGCCCAAGGGCCGGAGCTCACAGTAGTGTTCTGTGCAAGTCTGTATCACGAGGCCAGTGTGTCTGTGACAGAAGGCAGAAGAGCCCCAGGTGAAAGTTGAATACTGCGTGCTAGAAGTCAGGAGACAAGGTCCAATCTGAAGGCAAAGACTAGAGTTCCTCCATAGAACCAGCAATCAATCCTTCCTCATTTCTCTTTTATTGTATGCAGGCTGCCCACACTAGGGTAAGTGTAGCACTCACACCATCTCCCTGCCCTCCTCTTCACAGGCTCAGGACATTTACAAAATGAGGACCCTGGCCCCCTGAGACAGGGTTTCACTATGCAGTTCAGAGTTCAGGCCAGTCCTGAACTCACTTCACAGCCCCGGCCAGCCTCGAACTCACAATGATCCTCCTGCTTCAGCCTCCAAGTACTGGTATTACAGGTGTGCATGCGCCACCACGTCCAGCTCCATTGCCTCCATTCTTGGCTACCCAACAGGAACACTCTTGCAGGCCTCTCTTCTCTCACCTGAGTCATCATTTCTCTCTTTACCAGATGATTCCCTTCTCCACAGCAGCATGCTACAATACTCTAAGTTTAAAAAGAGAAACTCGTCTGTCTCTTTATCTTTCAGTTATTCCCTTTTCAGCAGAGATCAACCTTGACCATACTCAGGGCCTCTGCTTTCTCTGCTCCAATGTTCCCTTAATTTCACTCTAATGTGTTTTACGACTCCAACAATCCACTAAAATCTCTTCTGTTATCTTATTCATTTCATCATTCAGCAGAGGTGATCTCTTCATTTTTGAAGCACTTCCTCCATTGATTCATTTTCCTGCCTTCCCAAGATCCTTTGCTGTCCCACTTTATCTTCCAAATTCCAAATATTTGAATACCTGAAGGCTGATGACTCTCCACTTCTACCTACTTCTTAGTTGATCTTATCCATTCCCGTTGAAGTAAATACCAAATGTAAACCTCACATTCCCAAATGTGTAAAGCCAATCTTGATTTTCTTCCTGAACTCCAACACACTTGTGCAATTGTCTAATCATTGTGATTTCTAGTAGGTTTCTCATATCTTTACAATTGTGCTTTGTTTTTCTACCACTGTTTCACTTGCTTTACCTTCAGTGTTTCTATCTCATTTGCTGCCAATTCCATTCTATAGTGGCTCATTCCCCAAATCTGGAACCATCCTTGACTTCCTTTTTTCTCACACCTCCCATTCAGTGAGATGACTTTTACCCTCCTCATTGCTACTCTCCTAATCCATGCCACGGGTGTGTCCACATTTACACCACTGTGATAGCCTCCTTACTATCTCTCCTGGTATGTTTGTTCTCTTTGATCTTTTCTCAACATAACAACCTGAATGATTTTTAAAAGATAACTGGGAACACATTGCTCCTCTTGTCTAAACCTTCAGTGCCTTCTCATCTTATTCAGAGTAAAACCAAATTCTTGCCACAGTCCCTAAGACCTCCTATGGCCTTATTTTTCTATGCCTCTCAAACCACATTTGTCTCATAACACCTTAGCAAAACTCAGCTAACCTAACTTGGTTCTCACCACACTGGCTTCCCCACTGGGTCTGGGACATGTGTTATGGTCTCAGGCTCTTTGTACTTTTGTTCTTCAGCCAGAAACCTGTTTCCTTGTGCCCTTATTGGTCTTTCCTTTACTTCCTGCTGGTATTTGTGCAAATATCACATTGTCAATAAGATATCCATGAGTATTCCATGTAAGCAATGTGCCTTATCATCCTGCATCTCTTTGTTCTCACAATATTTTTCCCCTTTGAAACATTACATTTCTAAGTCCAGCTTGCAGCATTGGAATGTAAGTGCCAGTGAGGGCTGGAGGCCTGTCTGGCTTTATTGTCAGTGGTTTCCTCAGATGTAGTTGTGTGCCTAGTAAATACAAAGAACAATAAATATTTACCGATTAGATCAACAGTTGACCTTATGCATATAGAGCCATGTAAATGAAATCAAAAACAAAGCAAAACATGGGGAGTTAATCACAATTTCTAGTAAAATGCAAAGGAACTACTGGTGTGGCCTGTCACTTCAGTAATCTGCAGAGGTCAACATACGGCATTTCACCTCACATCATTCATAAATAAACATTATTAACAACTCATGCTTTAGCAAAGACAATGACCACATAAGGACAATTGAGCACCTGATAAAGAAGAAAGGATTAAAATTTGGCAGAATAGAAGGCCAGAAGGAACTAAACGACTAAATCAATATCACTATTTGATTCTGGCCTCTGATGAAAATGTACCTCCTGGTTGACCCTACAGAGATCATTAGGACAGTGCTCGCTTTTGCTCCCATATTCATAAATGCTAGTGCTAGGCGTGCAGACTGCGAGGCGGGCATGATGTAGCTAGAATTAGTCCTTGTCACAGCTGAATAGAAACGAGTGTGAGAGGCTCAGTGGGCCACTGGTTTTCAGCCGTGTTCTTCTCCTCAGCAAGAGATTCAGCAAGCAATACTTACCTGAGAGGCATGCATCATTCTGAGGAGGTTGCTGCCTAGGTTATATAATCTATGGATTCTGGGCAAGTCCCTATTGCTACCTAAATGCCCCAACACCATTTCCTTCCACTGCTCACACACCCTGATGGTGAGGCTGACAACCATTTTCTTGATGAACGATCACTTTTCAGAGAAGAATCCTGAGATTTGTAGAGGGTAAATGACCTACCCAAGATTGCAGAGACAGGGAACTGGATATCTGTAACATCAGTGACTAGGAACTCTGAGCTATTGGGGGATACATCTTTTTGGCCTGGGAATTTATTTCTTTTACAGTCAGAGACTATACATGCACACAAACAATGGGAAGATCACATGTAAAAATGAAGCATGGACCCCAAACCTACAGAAACAAGTCCTAAGAGTTGATCTACTGTGTATAGTAAACAGTCCAAGAATTTAATAAAAAGCCCAGGGCACCAAGTAATGATCAATTAGAAACTGTCTAAAGCCCATGAGACAAGCATGTTACAATGTTTCTAGTGCTGAGGACAGGACATGTTTAATAAATGATGACTTTTCTAATTTTCCATGCCTCCGACTTATGACAAGCTGGAGAGAAACATGTATATTGCCCTAAGCAATTGCTCAGGATGCCATGCTCCTACTTACCCAAATATTGATAATCCACAACTAGGGCTGCCTGAGGCTGTCCTTCTTCCTCCACTGTAGTTTTTCCTCTGCCTGCCTTTGAGTTTCTATCAAAGGTAAGTGATGGTAGCTGACTCCCCACTCATAGCAAGATTTCAATAGCTCCTACTTGCTCTTGTTCAGGCGGTCTTCATTTACTTCCTTGGTTCTCACACAGATCCTACAGAAACTGTCTTTACTGTACACTGCTGCAGACCCAGTGTTCAAATAGGTCTTGTGAAAACCCGGTGTCCAAGCTGATTGCTAAGTAGGCAATGGAGCTGAACAGCAGTGTCTTGTATTGAGTTTCTCAGTCAGTTTCACTTTGGTACTCTGATTTTGTTATTGGTTCCTACTTGTTGGGCATGCTTGGCGGAATCAGGCAATTGTTTTTCATCTTTCTTTTGCTATCTTTTATGTTACAGTCTTACATGGTGCTGGCTCATGTGTTATTTGTCATAAGAGGAGAACCACAGCTTTCAACAAGAGCATAGATGGTGAAACTTAGTGTTTTAACTGACCCCAGAGTCTGGCGAGTCTATACTTCTCACTGGTCTAGCATCTACTGGGAAATCTTTTCCTATGGGTCACCAATAAAACCCAGCATCTCCATTTATCTCTCTTGTTCATCAGAAAAGTTTAACTTTACTTTAGAAAAAGCATTATCTACATTAGAAGATGAGCTTCAGATAACTAAGAAATGACGAACAAGTATTTGACAATTGCTTAATGTCAAAATCAAGTAAATGTTGAAGATAATAAAGTAGTGTGTAGTATTTATAAGATCTGACAATGTAGGTGTAATGAAGCTAACCAAAATTGAGATTGAAAATGGAAAACATATGAAGAGTGAAGTATGCTCACTGACTGCCAGGTAGGTATTATCTGGGTATAAAAGAGTGATACCACAAATTATATGCTATGAAAGAAAGACAGGAGGATTAAAAAAAGATGACTTAGTAATTTCAATCTTGGTCATACCAGAGAACCAAAAGTCACCATGTACAATGAAAAAACTATGAGTAATTCATAAAGGACAAAGCAAAGAAATGCAAACTTTGAAAATTTGTGAAATAACAAAAACGAAAACAAATAAAATGAACATCAAACATATTGGTCAAAAAAATAAATGCAAGTGGATTTTCAGATTGGCTAACAAAATAAAATTCAATATGGGGCTCTATATAACACATATAAAAATAATTTGAAGTATTTTTAAAGACAAATACATGTATGAAAACAAATCTATAAGCCATGGAAAAGACTGAGAAGTAGAATATACAGTCATTCCTCAGTGTCCACAGGGGACTGATTGATTTCAGGATTCCCTCTGAATACCCAAAACTCTGGATACTGAAGTCCATTATAAAAAATGGTATGGCAATTGCATGTAACTTGTGCTCACTCTCCTACTTTAAATCATCAATTTTAACACTATGTTGTCCCCCTGTATTGTCTGAGGAATAATAGCAAGAAAACAGTTCTGCAAATGTCATTATACAGGCAATTTCCTTTTTGCCAAATTTTTCCCATGTGAGGTTGCTTAAGTCAGCAGAGGCAGAATCCATGGGTACAGAGGTGACTGCATTCATATTTAATTTGTGAAATGTTATTGTATGCTATGTGGTCAGAAAACATTCCTTTTTAAAATGGAAAACGTACTGAGATAGCTAATATCAGGAGGGATGTGTGTAGGTACAAGCGAAGGGCAGAACTGACATTGCTTGCAGTCCTATCAGGACCTTGGAACTGCAGCAAGGCCTATGTCTCTTCCTTGTTAAGATCCCTGTGGTCTTTTCCCATCCATGTTGGACAGATGAGGAACAGGTCCAATGGGACGAAGTAGCAGGTATTTCCATTGTCAAGCTTAAAGAAGTTAAACTGAAAAGATGTGAGAAACAGCATGGTAATCACATGCTCTCTCCTTGAAGAGTTACTAGTAGTGTAACTACGGAAACCCCAAGGTCCTCTGTCATTTTGACTCGTGGATTGAACTCTAGCGGGCTCTTCGCTACACTCATTGGAGCTGTCCACCGCTTGTGCCTGCAGCTCTTCCCTGCTGGGCCACTAGAAAGTGCTTGGTGCTGCTGGCTTATTTCTGTTCCCATTGCTCTAGTTCTCAGCTGCTCTCCTGCTGTAGACTAAGCATTTGCGTCTGCCTGGCATTCATATTTTGAAGTCCATTCTCCAGTGTGATGGTATTTAGAGGTGGGACTTAAGAGGTGATGAGATTATGAGGATGGAGCCCTTATGAACGGGATTAATGGCTAATAAAAGAGGCCCCAGAGAGCTCCCCTGCCCCTTTTGCAACGTGGGAACACAGTGAAAAGTTGGCTGCATGTGAACTAAACAGCTGCCCCCCCGCCAAGAGCATGAATCCTTTAGCGCCTTGATCGTGGCTTCCCAGCCTTAAGAACTGGAAGAAATGAATTCCTATTGTTTGTGACCTACCCAGTCTATACTGTTCTGTTACAGCAGCTGGAAGACAGGAAGATATCCTCCAATTCCCAGAGATGAAATCGCACATTGGCTCAGTTTAGGGCCCCTTGAGAATGTATCTTCTTTCCCATTTTAGAGCCCTACTGAGTGAACTCTGAGGAATCCCAGCCATTCCTCTGACTCACCTCTTCCCAGCCAATCCCAACTAGACACAGAGGGTCTGGGAGGTTTACAGGGGTCAGGCCCTTCCTCTCCTCCTCATCCTGAGTGGTCCATCTCCAGCTCCCGGCAGAGAAGTTGGGTTCAGTGGGCTGCTTCTGGCCAGACACTTTCTGCTGCAGCACCCTGCAAGACAATTGCATGCAACAGACTTTAGTAGGTACCGTTTTTCCAGCATAGAAAGAAACAAGGAAGGGGGGGAAGGCAATTGCAAAACATCAAGCTGATGCCTCCATTTTTTAATTTAATCCTACATTAATGTCATAAGGTAGATCTTATTATCTATGATTTAAAGATAAGATCAAGGAGAACTGGAAAGATTAGGTGTCTTGACCAAATCACACACTGTGTAAGTGTTGGATTCCAGCATTCTTTCTGGTCCTGTCTAAATTTTTCTCACAGTACTTCTCAAAGCATAAATACAATCGCAGTTTCAAATCAACAACAAAAACCGGAGAAATGATGCTAACACAAAACGTGAATAAGAAGTTTTGAAGAGACTTTTGGTTAAGGTGGAAGAATCTTGGAATCTGTGCTGCCAAAACACTTGTTCCAAACTCCGGCTGAGGTAGTGCGTCTCAGCAGGCTTGCTTCCCTGGTTAATGAAGTGTGTGCTGCTGCCCTCTTCTGGCACAGAGAAAACACTACATCGTGCTCTGTGTTGGCTTTGCATGCTTCTTAAAAACCAAGATCCTAAAGAAACAATTCTTCTGCCAGATAGCCAAGATTTATAGGGGGTCTGGGTTCTATCGTATTTTCTCCAAGAATAAACTTGTGAGTTTTTGTTCCCTTCTTTTCTTAATTGCATCCGCCTTTCCTATGAGTGTGTTTGACATTTAGCAAAGGCATCCAGAAACACTAAGGCCACATCTGCGTGAGCATAAATCCACAAGATTGGAAATTGACACACAGGCAGGAGTGAAGGACTCATTAGCCCCTGCTGTTTGCTCTTAAAATTGGTCTAAATTGCAGATGACAGATACATAAACTTTTGAATTCATTATTCTTTTCCATGTATATAAAACAGACTATTGATTCTCAATAGGCCAACTCTAATAGTCAGCCATTAATTTAATCATTTATTCATTAAACAAAGATTTATTAAAGTCCGTTGTGTGCCACCATGTTAGTCGTGGGGTATGCATAAATAATAAGCTGTTCCCCACTCTCGGTGGTGGGGTGGGCATCTGAACAATAATTGCAATGCTGTTTGGATAATGAGACGCTATTTACATATGCTGTGGGATCTGGGATAGAATGACTGCGTTTCACCTGGGGGGAACAAGTAAAGTTCTATAGAGGAACATGGGCTCGTGCTACCAGATGAAAAAGAATTCACACAACGAGGAGGAAGGGAGGTCTACTTTCAACTGAGGAGCTCTCATGAGCCAAGATGCCATGCTGGGCAGAGAGGGAAGCGAACCCTGAATGATCAGTTTCCCATGTTGCTCCCATTCATGGAGTGGCCTGAGTTAAGGATGGGAAAGAGAATGAAGAGAGCAAAGTTAGGGAGGGGCTGACAGCTCTGCCAAGGAGTCGGGACCGCACGTTCCATGGTTACATGTGTAGAAAAGGGTGAGGAGTCCCTGAGGATATTTTACATCCATGATACCCATTGATTCCATCTAATTCAATATAAAGTGACTACTGTCTAATGCAGAAGCTAATGGGAAATTGATCAAGGTAAATATATATATAAATTTTGTCCTAGAAAATGCATGTCAAATGGAGTGTTTTTGGAAATCTTTTGACTAATAACCAAATTAAGTGGATAACTACCAATTTCACTCTACAGTGTTTTATCTAAGCATAAGGTGACTCTTCAGTATGAAAGTCAATTATGGAATATAGCATTTTGTAAATGTCTGTTGAATAAAACAAAAACAACATCCTACTTCCCTAATATCTACCTTTCATTCTTCCCCAAAATGTGTAAATTTTCCACTATCCTTTGCTGGTATAAAACAAACTTGAGGCTACATTTTATCCACTGTATAGCAATTTAATTATTAAAGGAATAAATCTTATTCTTGTATTATAAAGGCAGCATTTCATTTAAAAGATTAAAAATACAAAAACAATTTTGAAAAGATTTCTTTATGGCCAACTCCTACAGAGTCCTACTTTATCTGGGTATGTATTTGTGTAGCTTGGAAAACAGCAAGAATTTTCTGCTAATGGTTGTCTAGATTCCGTATTGGAACAATTTATACATATTTCATCATTATCCATTCACATTGTATCTGATTCAGAAGTAATTACTGAATTTGGAATTCAGATGAAATTTACAAAGCCATTGTAATTTGTTGTAATGAGTGACAGTTAATAAAAGTTTAAGACAATACTGCCTGCCTTTCACACTTGGTATGGTTATCATTTTATTTTTCTCGTTATTAGTTGATTTTGTATCCACAGGGAACCAGCAAAGTTGCTGTAGAAAAGTCTGCGTCGATATCAGGTGCACACATCTCATCTGTATGTCCCAGCACCGGAGAAGGACAGGAAGGAAGATCAAAAGTTCAAAGCCAGTCTAAGATACACAGTGAGATCCTGTCTCAAAACTCACAAAAGACAAGGCAAAAGTAAACAACCACAAAAAACCCTCAGAAGTTAATTTTAAGTGAACTGGTATTAACACATTTTTCAATTATTCAGCAGTATCTATTGGGTGCTGACCCCTAAAAGAAGTGATTTGAATAAGAATCTTACGTTTACTGAAGAACTCATTCAAATTTCATTAGCTGTTGATTCATGTCTAAGTCTTTTGTTTCCTGAGTCTTTTCTTGCTTTCAGTATCCGTTGTCTTTATATATATGATTTTATCACAGATGCCTGGGATATACAGGTGTGCACCACCATTAAAAATCTTGTTAGTGACATATGATATCATAGCAGACTTTCTACAACAACTGTGCTGTTTCCCTATGAATACAAATTTATAATGAGAAAAATACAGCCAGGTAGACTTACTTAAAATCTAAGGATTTAAGAATAATATTGATTCCAAACTCACCATTTGATTATTACAGTCTATCCTTATTTATGTTGAAACAGAACTAAAACACTCCAAACATGCCAGACCCTGGTCCACCTCAATTATTCTTAGTCTATTAGCAGTTTTAGGTATCCCATGCAGTATATCCCCCAACTGTGCCACTTGGCTGGAGTAATATATGGGACAGATTTTCCATTCAATGAGTTAGGTAAGCAGCCATGTTCTCTAAGATCTGCTTCCTCCAAGAAGGACAAACTGTGTTTGTTCTTCAGATGACTTTGAATAGCCCTAGTGGTTGTCAGATATTATTCTAGACACTTCTAGTCAGTCCTTATTTTATTTTGTTTTTCTCAGACAAGGTATTGCTATGTAGTTCAGGCTGACCTTGAACACTCTATGTAGTCCAGGCTAGTCTTGAACTCCCAGCGATTCTCCTGCCTCAGCCTCCCGAGTGCTGGGATTACAGGTGTGCTCCACCACATCTGGCTTCCTTATTTCAGATGTAGAGAAATATTTGATTTATCATTTGTTCTTAAAGACAAAGTCCTGGAGGGTTGGGAGAGTCAAAAGCCAGACACATGCAGTTGCTGGCATTTGCCCTCTAGGTCTTTTCTTCACCTGCTCCATCCCGCTCTGTCCTCAGAGGCTGACTTCTGTAGCTTGCATCCTTCGGCTTTCTTTCCATGCCCTCTGACTTGCTTGACTAGAGGGAGCCTCAGGCTGTGGACTCAGAGTCCTAAGAAAGAGAGGTTGTGATGTTGAGTTCCAGCCCAGCCCATCTCCAGGTTGCAGGGTGGCAGGGGCTGTGTTCCTCCTCCCTGGTATGGGCCCATTGCGGGGAACATCCACTAGGACTGAAAGTCCCATTCAATTCTAGGAACCTTTCATTTCCTTTCCCCTTCTGGTTTGGAGTAGCAGTGGTTTCCCACAGCCAGGCTTTCCCTACCCGATGTTGATTTCCCTCAACTTTTCTAACCCTTTGTAAATTCTGGTGCAGGTGCTCGCTAGTGTAACTCCCTGCAAGTCAAGCTCATGAATAATCAATCTCTCCTTGAGTACAGGGAGAGCATGTGACTTGCTTCTAACAATAAAGTATGGTAAGGGAGACGGATGTCACTGTCTTGATTAGGTTACATTACCTGACTATGCTGGTATTGGAAGACCAGACAGTCAGACTGTGAATTGCCTGAGGGGTGGGCTGCAGTGCGGAGAACTGTGGGCGGCTGTATTAGTCAAGGTTCTTCAGAGAAACACAACCAGTGAAGTTGCACTATGGAAACTGACAAGTCCTCAGATCCTCAGACATCAAACAGGTGACCCAGGAGAGCCAGTGCTCTAATTCCTGCCTGAGTCTCACGGCCTGAAGGACTAGGAGAGTCGGTGTGTAGACCCAGTCCTGAGAAAGGCAGGTCTGACCATAAGGGAGAACCAGTGTTTCAGTTTGAATCATCAACCAGGAGCATAAATCAGTGTTCCAGCTCAGAGGCAGGTGGGACAATCTTTTCGTTTATTCAACTCTTTGGATCAGGCTCACTTCTTTTAGAGAAGCCTGTCTCCCTTATGCAGTCTAGTGATTTAAATGCTGACCATGTCTAGAATCACCCGTACAGGCGTACCTCAAGTAATACTTAACCAAGTGTCTGGGCACCCCCAGTCCAATCAAATTGACACATAAAATTAACCATCAGAGAGGTCTCTACGACTGTAGAGCATCTTAGACCACCAACACGATGGGGGACCCTGTCTTGCAACCTTAGATTTCTACCAACACCCTGAAGATGCCTTAAGAATCTTTCCCTGCTGAGCCTCTTATGAGACCAAGGACCAGCTAATAGAGGGACTGAAAACTGTGACACTTGAGCAGGGGACCCAGTGGAGCTGTACCCAGACTCCTGATCCACAGAAACCAAGAGGGAAAACATTGATTTAAGTCACTAAGTTTGTGGCAATTTTCTATGCAGCAAAACATACAATACCAACACAAGTCCCTCCATTCAGTGCTTTTTTTTTTGAGGGTGACATTTGTTCCTATTAAGGACCCTAGGTCATAAGGTCGGAATGTGACCTGGCAATCATTTTTTTTGTAAAGAGTCGGATAATAAAGATTTTAAGCTTCGTGTGCCACAAATACCCTCTGTTGCAGATTCTTCTGTCTCCTTTCATCACTTAAAAATGCAATGAGCCCTCTTAGCTCATGAGCTGCATATAAACAGATGTTATCCTAGGTAAGAGGCCTGAGCCATGGTGTACCAATCCCTGCTTAGACAAATAGAAGGCCTCTAGGTGTGTATGCAATCTATTTATCTATCTATCTATCCATCCATCTGTTTATCCATCCATTTAAAGCTCACTTCTTCCATTGCCTGAGTACACATCCTGGCACTATTTTCCAAAGTATACTGAAGTAGTGAAATGAGGCTGAAGTGAAGTACACAAAACCCAGGTGCAGTAGTGCAAACACCCTGTGCAGTTCTTTATATGTGCTGGTTCTTTATTCCCTGTCTGGCTGAAAAAGCTCCGTGGTCCTAGTGGATAGAAATGGCACCAGACACAGAAGCCCCAAATACCACGTCTCAGCATGGCGGAGTGTCTGCAGGACATGCGCATTTAACTATTTATTATTTGATTGAAAAACTTTTATTGTGCCTTATGTCTCTAAGATTTGTGGACCCATTTTGTGTTAGGTAACTCCTATGGTTTATATCAAGCTATTTCTCCAAAGCCTCAGACACTCATAGGTGAGGCTTTGGGGTGTGATTGGATCATGGGGGCTAATCCACTGAGACAACTGTGATATTGGGAGGTGAAGCTCTTCAAAGGAGGTAAGTCACTGGGGTTGTTACCTGGAAGGGTCTAACTCCTCTCTCCTCCCTTAATTTCTCTTTGTTTCTTGTAGTCATGCTGTGAGATCTTTCATCTCTTCCTTGCCCCTCTGCCATGCCTTTCTGCCTTGGAGTCAGCTGACCATGGATGGAACCCCCTGCACACTATCACCCAAAATAAATCTTTCTCTTTAGAGCTATGAGTATTGGGTATTGTGTTTCAGCAATGAGGAAAGTAACTAATACACTATCTTAAAGGCCAAGAATCTTGAAAATCATTTAAATCTTACTATCTCAGACTCTTTGGAAGGCAGTTCATATTCAACAAAATTTTCTCATTCTAGGATATCATTGTACTTTGATCAAATCAGTTAGAATAGAGAAGTAGATTCTTTCTTGGACTTGTTTTGCCCTGTAAAGCAAAATGACTTGGTAGTCTGCTTTGGGTTTCTTTTGATGCCTTTGGATGAGCTATTGGCAGCAACATCCTTAGAGTGTTTGGAATCAATAAGAATAGAATAAAAAAGGATGCATAACTTTTACCCACAGGTGACTGAATTGCATGTCTATTTATAGTGAACCTCATCAATATGGATGACCGCCTTCAGCTACCACGTTGTCTTCAGCATTCATCAATTTAAAGCCTTCAAAGAATTGAAATGCCAAGCATATTAAAGAACTGTATCTGGCACCCAGACTATTCAAATATCAGTCAAGAAGAAGAGACAAAATTTCGTAAATAATTAATTATGAAGATCATTGCTAAAGTAACTGATCTCTCCTTCTGTCTCTCTCTGTCTCTGTCTCTGTCTCTCTTCTCTCTTGAATGATATAAAGTATGATATCTCTCTGATGTACAAAGGGGATCGGAAGAGGCAGTGCTTGTCCAGTAACACTAGGTGGCAGCAGTGGGTTTTAGCCAATGCAGTATCTCTTTTCCAATGGGCAGAAGTTACTATCTTTAAGAGCTGACCAGTTAATTGATGGAAAACTAGATTTTGATTGAACAGAAAGGATTTCCTTTTAGCATTTTCTAAACAAGTAAAAATACACCCAAATACCTATCAGAAGGTGAGAAAACAAATTCACCCTTCAACAGAGTGAGAGGAGAGGTGTGATTTTAGTTTATGAAAATTAAATGTGGCATACATAAAATTAAGAATGTCCATCTCAAGGAAAATAAACTGTTCTTGGCCAGCACTGGTGGTGCATGTCTATAATCTCAGAATCCTTGGAGGCTGAGGCAGGAGGATTGTAGGTAAGAGCCCAGCCTGAGCAACTTTACAATTTAGAGAGACCCTGGTTGAAAAAAAAAAAAATAGAAACCATTCCTTTGTTAAAGCAATGAAAACTTGCACTTAAAACATTAGCAGCTGCTACACACGTCTCAGTTCTTAGCAATTTCTAATTTGAATGGCAGTGACTTGTCAACATTTGATTGATATTTGAGAGGTAACTTGAACTTCTGTTGATTTACTTTTTATAATGTTGCTCAGTAGTTTTAAATCCACCTGAAAAGAACTAAATTGTGTGTCAATTTTTGAGGCAATAAAGAAAGCAAGATTAACAATCTGCCCTTACTTTGGCATGTTGGGTCAAGAAATAAAGATCTCATATGTTCTCAGATTCTAACAAGCTTACCTTGGCGCTTACTGCAAGCAAGTTCAGAGTAATTTTGCCACTAGGATGTGGATGATAGCATTGAATAAGATTTGTACAGAATCCAGGTTTTAGTTCTACCTCTGCCTTAGTTTGTTGTTTTGAATCTCAATATAACACCAAGATTTGTGTTCATTTTTAAATTGCAAAAGGTATATATAGTTTTACATGACTTTTATATCCTGATATGATTTTATGATGAAAGATTCCAATTTTTTGCCCAATGATCTTTTGGTATGTGTACTTGATAGGTAACGTGAAGAATCTGTGTGTATATTTGTGAATGTGTGTGCATTAAGCGATATACCCGGATTTTAAGTTCAGAACCAAAGCAACACAGTGATAGGCATTGCTTCTTGTGTAGAGCTACACTGTGCATTTATTAATTTACTTTACAAAAAGCCTTTGAGAATATTGTACAGATCACTATATAAGGTTGGAGCCAGGAAAAAGAAAGGGAGAAAATTACATGTGATTTTTGTTACAACCGTAGGGCATTATTTGTGATTTTCATTCTCTTTCCTTCCCCACACTTTTAGAATACAAACTGAGCAACTTTAAATGAAATCTACCACAGGAAGCACATCACCAAACACGTCACCAAATTCAGGGCTCACGAGCCATAGATCCAACAGCTCCTATTCTGCCAAAACAGAGAGCAATCCTGGAACCTGGAGAGATATGACGATAAGGTTCACACTATTCAGCGTGACACAGTTGAGATTCCATGTCATTCTCAGAAATCGTGTCTCCACCCAGGAGTATTATTGCAGGCCTGCCTTTCCTAGAAATATGTGTTGAATTAGGGCAAAGGAATCATTATCAAACTGACTCATGACTGCAAAATTAAGGATAGCAAGATGGCAAGAGCAGATTGCTCCAGAGATGGCCCCTTGAGCATCTTCTACATGCCACGCTCTGTTCTGTGGGCTCCGTCAATAGTATCTCATTTAAACTTAGCATGAAGATATGAAACACACAATCAATTTAAAAATGAAGAATTCGCAGTGGAGAAAATTTAAGCACAAGTTACCTGAGGAAATAAGTGGAAGAATCAAGATGTGATGCGTGGAAGTCTGAGTTCTGAGCCACGATCAAAGCTGTCACTTCCAGTCACAGATCTCAGAGTTTGGTCTCCTTCTGCATAAGCAGCAATAAGTGAAAATGAGACAACTTGCGGGGGTCTTAGCTACTGGGGTCTGTGCCTGGATCCCCAGCCTCCCAGGTGAATGTGCAGCGAAGGCCCAAGTAACTGAGATGGGCGGTTTGATCTTTAGGGCTCCAGGAGGACCAAAATCCACTGCAGAGTTGGTAACTCTGGTGCCTGCGCGAGACTGCCTCTGGGTGGCCCATATTTATACAAAACACAGAAGGAACTGAAGTGGAAAATGCAGGAGACCTGAGCAGGAACCTGGGAGGGAATCAAGGACCCCTCCAAGCAACAGATGATGCAAATTAAGAAAGTCTCCAGATGTCCTCAGCTGTGGCCCATCCTGCCCGCCAAGCGTCTCCTCGCTCTCAGTTCAGCCATGCTGGGTCCACACCACAGCCCTGCACCTGTATTCGGCTCCAACAACTCCAACAAAGACTTTGTTGAAGAATTAATGTGATAAATACCTGGCTGTTGTGAGGCTTGGTAACCTTAGCATCATTTTGTCTCTTGAAGAAAGATTTGAAGTATTAATACCCAACAAGAGCAATCAATTTGTGGCTTAGGCAGGAAGATTGCAGCTTCATGAGACCCTGTTGCAAAACACAAAAACAAAACCAAAACAAGGACAGGGCCTGTAGCTCACACACACAAATCAATATGTGAAAACTCTTGCCGTGACCTCCCTTGACATCATTATGGGGAAGACTTCTTGCTTTTTTGTTAATATCACTTGCTTAAAACACAAACTGCAACAGTTTTGAAAGATTGTTTTGTTAGTTTGGAACCGGTCACATGAAAAGATGCTTCAATGTTTTCTATACAGAAGAATCTATTCCATCTCTGTTTCTTGGGTTCTATTTCTTATTACTAATGTGTCCAGCACTGGCTAGAACAATATGGCTCAGGAAGCATCTATTTCTCTCATTAATGTTGCAAGAGAAAGAATCACAGACAGTTGACAATGGCATGTACTATCCTCATCAATAGTTGCTTTCATCTAATATTATCCAGATCAGTGTGTAAAAAAGGGAAAAGAAAAAATAATAAACTAGTTAGCATCTGATGGGATACATATTATGTAGCTGTAAATTGGTTGTTATTTCTATTTCTCAAAGGCATAGGGGAGTAATTAATGGAGACTTGCAAGCATATGGAAGCTGTGTTATTTGACCAATGATCTCTTCATCAAGGCAAAATATTCTCTATGACTTTCGAGTACTGTGGAAGCTACATTTTTTTCCCTGCCTCAACCAAGAGCTGAATATCACAGAGATGATCATTTAATTTTACATTTTATTAAAACACTTAATGCAAAGCCATGTTATAACTGAAGGCAGAGCACAGAGCCCAGTGTGAAAAGCTCCTCCTCCTCCTCAGAACATAGTAATGAAGGAATTACTGCATTAATCCATGTACAAAGGTCCTTTACAGATTTTCATGCCTCCTCTGGTTTCATCTTCCAAGGAATGGTAGAGTAAGAAGAGCTTCAAACAAATTATTCATTGCTAATCATCTCACATTTGCAGTTAGAGCTCCATGGAGGCACTGCTTCCATGGCGACCCATGACGTGACACTGTGTTTCAGTCAAGTTCTCCATAGTATCCAACAGCAGGGACACACCTTAATCAGGGCACATGGATCTGTCCCTCAGCCAACAAACGCATCTTGAGCAAATGGAGGCTCCTCTGTCATCTAAATGGGTAGCCTCCAAGTACCGACTCTATCATTTGCCTCATAACTGAATCCAGTTGATAGGTGACGTCTAATCAGAAGAACTCCAAGCAGGGCTCTCATGAAGTTATCCATAAATGGCCACCGCCCAGCCTGCAAATCACCAGCCTTCTCAGATCTTTTTGAAATTTCAAAAAGGGGTGAAGACCAGACGTAATACTAACCCTATTTTCATAAGAGAATGTTTGCTTCCAGAAGTTTTGTACTGTTTTCTTTGGTTCCAGAATCATCCGAGCAGATAATGAAGTGAGTTGCAGGACTGTGAAACCCACTGGGTGAAGAATGTGGTGGGTGATGTCCACCTGGGGCATCAGCTGCATTTTTCTAGTCCGGACAGATGCTCTAGCTCACCATGGTTTCTGCACAGGGCCCCAGTCACTGAGTTCACAGCCAGGATTGCTCCATAGGTGGTTTAGGAAAAGGAAAAAAAAGAATAGAAAGAAAGAAAAGAATCTATGCAGAAATATCTAGCAACACTGAAGATTTAGGGATATGATACTTGGGAAGCTTTAAATATCTTTATAATAGGCTAGAATATTATCTTCTTAGTGACAGAAAACAGCCAATGCCAAATGAAATCTGCAGTCCAGGCCAGTTACCAAATGGTGCTCATTGCTATTAAAATGATCACCAGAGAGTTCAAGGACTAGAGAGTCATTTGAAATGGCCTTGGAAAATGTGTTGAAAGAATCGCCTCAAACCATTCACCCTGGTGCTTGTTCTCTGTCCTTGTGCTGTAATACTCAGCACATGATAAAATATATTCTGTATATTTATAGCGTGTCCAGAAAATGCCAAAGTGCTTAGGGCTCTGACACTGTTTTCATTAGAAATTTATACTTTAGGGAATGCAAATGCCAACTTTTCAAATTTGCCATAGGTGGAAAGTCTGAATGATGCCAGTTTTTAGAACTATTTTTGTGTTGTGTGAAGCTCTAGATCATCTGTTTCTGACTAGAATGAAGAAAGACATTTGTATAAAATGCAAGAAACACACACACACACACACACACACACACACACACACGTCCCCTTAACAAAAATGCTGGCTGCCATACTACTGAAGACTCAAGAACTTTATTATTCAGCTAACCTTCTCTTTCTTCAACCTCACATAAATGGTAGTAAATCAGAGAACGAAATTTTAGAAGCCTTTCAAATTGCAGTGTAGCTCATTCATTTTGTCCTTGTCCACCAGTTCCCTCTTTTGTTATTTGCATGTATCGTAAGTGAGATGTCCCTTCACCTTTATTATTTGGTGGGGCATTTTGCATTCAATGGGCCACCACTTGCATGCTGTGGGGAAGTCCCAGGCACTAGCTGCCTCCACATCTGTCCTGTGCTTTTCCCTTGGAACTCATCGCATCCAACCACTAGGAAATCAAGTGAGACTCTGTGATTGTGCCCTCCAGTTTCTCTAGAAAATGGACTCTAGGAGAATCCAAGCCAATCCTTTCCAAATCATCCTGATTTCCTGTTTAATGATCTTCCAAGGTTTTCACACTGATTGAAAACCTTAGAGCCATCACCCCTTCCAGGGAGAAGACCAAATAACTAGGTAACTTATGGCCAGCATTATTTTGCATGCAAGGATGCAGGAACACTCTCTTGTAGTTGTTCTTTAAGCAGAGAAGTTGCTATTCTCCTCTCTGAGCATGAAACAAGTAGGATTATAATGCCTGCTTTCATTCATGGAAGAAAAAATGATGTCTGATACAGAAAAGAACATAGTGCTTCTGCTCTCTTCAACAAACACTATGCATCTCCTATTTTGTGGTAGATATCCTGGCAGGTTCTGAAAGTAAAAGAAGCAGTAAGATGCACAGTTGACCATGAGATCATAATCTAATGAAGGACGTTGATTAATAAACATGTAAGTCAAGGAGGCATGATGACGGCAATGGTGACGGCAGTCATTTGAAAGTTACCAGGAAGACCAGACAGGAGCTGGGCCCCAACCTGGGAAGCTCAGGAAATGCTTATGGATGGGAAGACTCCTGAAGTGAGCATTCGACACTGTAATATTAATCAAAGAAGGGATCTGGTCTGGGAAGCAGTGATGAGAGGAGAAAAGCAGGAAGGATGGGTTAATATAGGGAGGAGGGGAGGAGTTCAGTGAAGAAAACAGAAGAAAGGGAGTCAATGGCAAGGTTTGGAAGCATCAAATAGTTGTACAAGGCTGATGTATGTGGCAGTTCTGGTGGGGAGACCTGTGGAGGAGAGGCTAGCAGAGGACCCACACAGGGGCTCCCCATGTTCAGGAAGTTGCACGGCAAACTGAGGTTACGAAGGGCCAACGAGGAACTGCATGTGGAGGAGTAGCATGATTCTGTTTATCTGAAACACCACTCTTTGCTTGAAATGGATTTTGACTGGAAGATAGTAGAATTTGGAAATAGTGATGAGGATAGTCAAGCAAACCTCACATAACATTTAAAGATAAATGCACCTTTGACTTTCCCCCCTCTGTTACTTAAAGATATTCAGATGTATACATGCATATTTTAAGAAAAATATACTCATCCTGTCATTAATATTTTCAGAAAAAAAATTTTTTTCACCAGAGGATAAAGACATTTAAGACAGAGATGGGAAAGCCGATATTTCTTATGTTCCTCAGTCTTTTTAATAAAGTAATTGCCACTGCAGACCTGGAGCAATTAACTGTATAAACTAAATACAGAGGAACTGATTCACAGATACCATCCTACATCTTGTAGGTCTAGGAGGGGCTCTGAGATATATAAACAATGGCTCAAATTAAATCCACTGGTTTCTTGACCAATGAGTGTGGGACATAGAACTAAATTCAAGTGGAAACATTTTCTTTATCCATTAAATTCCACCTAACCTTTGTTGTGGTATTAAAAGAATCATGAAAGGAGGTTACTCCAAAGTAATCAGCAAATTGACATTTTAAAATCATGCAGGGCTGGACTGGGGGTGTGACTCACTGACAGAACACTTGCTGAGTATACACAAGGCCCTAGGTTCTATCCCCAGTACTGTGAATATTTTTTAAAATAAATGAGCAAAAGTTCATTCAGCAACTTTGGCTTTATGTAACAAACCTGATTGATTTGCTGAGCGTTTTTCATTGGTTATCAGAATGATACCAGGTTGTCTTTTTTTTTCATTAAATAGAATTGGTTTACATTTTTTCTTTATTCTAGGGCTTTAGTATCAAATGCAGAATTCAGCAGTGAATGTAAACATGGTAGTTGTGGCAGACATTTGTCATTTGCTTAGTCACCCAGGAGTCCCTCTTCTTAACAGCATCTCCATTCCTTTGGGAGATTTAACTTTCTTTCTGCAAGTCACCTATGGCCAATAATCGAGGTGAACCTTCCTCTCATGAAGGAAGCTGACGAAGTCCCTGGAAGCTCTTTTCGATAAATCTCACTGTCCCGTTGAGGACAATCTGAGATCTAATCAGAGCCCTTTGTATCTCCCCCTCCTCTATAGATGACAGGACAAGCAGGAGGGCTTTTTCTGACACTGTTTCTGGCTAACAACACTGTGGGGCTGTGGACCACTGTAGGTCCTTGGGTCACCCTGCTCCTTATTTGGGTCACCTCCATTATTCACTCTCTGAGCTTCCTCAGATAGCTCTTCACCTTTCCTTTTTTTGCTTGGGTAAGCTTTCTGTGTTTTCCATTGCATGACATCAAAGATCATTGATTGATACAATGATTATAAAGAAACTATTTTTCATAGAAGCTGAAACACATTGTTCATAACTCACTCAAATTCCAACAATATGCTGATGAAATGTGGAGGGACAGGGGATATTAGCTACATTTTATAACAGACAGCTAAAGCTCTAAGAACTGCAGTACTGGGATTATATCATGAAGTTCACCCTGAACAGAATTAACAATAAAAGAGGAAACTGTTAGATCCGAACTCTGCCAATAATTATTGGTGTGGCATTAAATAAGTTACTTAACCTCTTTGGATTCAATTTATTCATTGTAAAATTAAATGATTGGGTCAGATGTGCTCGAAGACCTCTTCCACCTCTGAAATCATTTGGTGTTTTATCTGAAGCTCCCTTCTAGAAATTTTTGCCGTATGGTTGGATATACAATCTGTGACAGAATACTTCAGTAACTGATATACAGTCTTCCCAGTAGAATTCATTTTTAATCATCTGTGAAAGCAAAATATGGTATTAGAATTTTGATTTGCATATTCATAGATTCTATGGCTATCTCTTCTCACTATTAAAATTTCTTTTTCTTTTCAAGTAGAAAGTGTGCAATATCTTCAACAATAGAAAAATCAGTGAACACGTCAGAAATAAGACTAGGCCCTTTTATCTTCACCTCATTGCTACAGTTATATGTTTAAAGTTATTAGACATATTCAGAGACAACAATACACTGGGGTCAATATTTCTTATGCATTGGCTTTTTTCACTTTGAGGTACATCAACCATATATGTATACCACCTTAATATATATTATTATAATTGTTTTATTTCAACCTCCTTTAAGTTACTCTATTTAGAAAAGCAAAAACAAATATGTACATCATTACTTTAATTACCTTCTTTTCTTGTTCTAACATAGTCATAAAATTTTACATGTGTTGCTACTTTTTCTTTTAATTAAAATCTATCTTCTTCATTTCATAAAATACAGAAAAATATATTTGAGTTGAAAACTATTTCTCATGCTATACATATATGAATGATTCACTAAAAGACTGACACACAGACCACATTTAAAATAAAAGTTCCTTTTCTCCCAAAACATCATAAACAAAGTTAAAAAAAATAAGCTGTGGATAGAGAGAATATTTTTATAGAGTTACCAATAAATAATCACTGTAGAAAGCACCAAATAAAACTTGTGTAGAATAAAGATAAACAAGTCAATATAAAATGGACAAAGATTAGGCATAGTCAATTCATGAATGGAGAATGTCCAAGAATATCTAAAGAGATGCTAAACCTTATCAATAGTAAAGGAAATGTTGCTGATAAAAGCAAAACAATATCACTAAATGCCAATTAGTTTGAGCAAATGTCTAGAAGCTTCTGCTAATTCTGAGAAAGGATTGGGGCAACAGAAAGTCTCAGTTTAAGTTGGCCGAACTACTTTGGAAATTAATTTATCTTCTTTATGTTTATCAATAAACTAGAAATTCTCCCTTCTGGAAATTGTTGTATATGTGCATGAAGATATAATTGCAAAAATTTTCACTGCATCATTGTCCATGATAGCAAAGAGGCAAAGAGAAATAGAAATAAAATAAATGGCCAAAAGAATAGATAACTCGTGAAACTTGTGATATAGTCATAATATTATGGAGAATATTAAATAAAGACTTAAAAGAATCAATGATTACCATGAACATCTACCTGAAAAAAATCAGAAGAAAAAATTTTCACTGAAAAGTAAATTTATTCAAACATAAGATACCATTTAAATTAAATTCAGAAATACAAAGTACTACTATATATGATTTTTAAAAATCATGCATGTATAATAATAAAAAAATCAGTCAGAAGAATGATACTCAAAATACATAGTAGTGGTTCCACTGAAGAAAGTAGATTAAGAGTAGGAAAGGGAATGCTGGAGATTTAATACAAAGTTAGGGCACATTTTTTTTTGCCTATAATAAAATTTCATTTTTCAAACAAAATCAAAATTTTGGAAATCTTTTATCCTCACCATGACTGTGCCAGCTTCTTAATAGTTAAATCCTTTTGTGGTGAGATCAATAGGGAAAACATTAAGAAATATCATTTCTTTGTTATCATGTAATGAAAAATCTTTTCTTTCTTTCTTTCTTTTTTTTTTTTTTTTTTTTTTTTTTTTTTTTTTTTTTTTTTTTTTTTTTTTTTTTTTTTTTTTTTTTTTTTTTTTTTTTTGTGGCACCGGGGATCAAACTCACAATATAATGAAAAATCTTATTTGACGTATTTGTCCATTTTTATTTTAAAATGAAAAAAGAACAAAAATGATGATATAGAATTTCAAAACATGATTTTTTAACATCGTGTTTTGAAGTCCGATAATGCTTTCATTCTTTGTTTTGATTGGCTTTGGTCTGTTTTGTATTATTTTATTTCAGTATGTGCGAAGCTATGAGCTGCTATTTTGAATAGAACAAGAGACATTATGGTAGCCATTGTTGACCTTCCTATTGCCTGGTTTTGAGGGCCTGTAAAGCTTTCATTCTTTTGTTTTGATCGGTTTTATACTATTCTGTTTGAATTCATTGTGTGTGAAGATAATGACATCTATTTCAAAGAAAACAAGAGACATTATGGTGGCCACTGTTGATTTCCTGTTGTGCCATTTTGAAATCCTGTGTTGCTTGCATTGTTTTGTTGTGATCTGCTTTGTCCCGTTTTGTTTTGTTTTATTCTCTTTTAAAAAAAAATTCAGTCTGTAAGCTGCCCTTGGCTCAAAAATTTATAAACTGAAAAAAAAAAAGAATTTCAAAACAACATAAAAGGAAATTAACAATGGTTAATATAGTGAGTATTGTAGGGCACGTTATTATTCTTATAAAGAAGAAATAGAAATAGCAGGCCAACAAAACATGGTGGTGGGTAGGCACAATAGGTTCATTGTGTTATTATATTTAAGCATGTGCTGGCAACTGAATCCAAGTCCTCATACATTCTAAGCACATCACCTACCACTGAGTAACATTCCTAAGCCCACATTATATTTTTCTCTGCAACTTTGCCATGACTTTTTTCTAAAAGAAAAAATATTTCCAAAAAGGAATATGATGTCTTGGTGTTAAGTATGAAAACAGGTCTTTGAAGATAACTAATAGTATTCTTAACTAAACAATATACTTAACTAGTGTTCTTAACTAAGGTTGTGCTCAACAACTTTAGAAATCTGCTATTTTTCACTCTTTGCTCTTCTCAGAAAAACTTGAAAATTCTATTCACCAACTCAAAAAATCTCTTTATTATGTCTTTCTGTTAGTACATATTCCACTGATATTCAGTACCATGATTTATTTTTATTTTTATTATATCTTCTAAATAACTAAACATTTTTCTATATGTAAGGGCATAATTAATTTTGTGTTTATAGGTTTAAATTTTCAGCAAAGTCTTAAACTCTTCAAAAATTAGTAAGAACACCAAACTGTTTATAAATGAACTGGCAGTCTATCTAGTTTATTAAATCAACATTAGTGTGTCATGTTGTTCAACACAAGATTTTAAAGAACATGTTTTCCAAAAAGTAAATTCCATGGTATTTATTTATATATAGGATAGCAAAGTTTTTTTTTTCCTGATCTCTACAAGAAAGGGAAGCAAATGATAGAAATAAAGTAAAATTACAAAATAGGAATATTTAATTGAAAGTATCACTATAAGATGTTTGAAAATCTATTTTACTCATAAAATGATGAAAGCACAATTTAAAGTTTTCAAGAGTTTTTGACATCAGGTTCCTCTGATGTTGTGAGGCACTCAGTTGTCGAATGGGTGGAATCTAATTATAAGAGAAATGCCATCATAAACTAATTTGCTCATTTTCAGTGGTAATACACAGGATTGTATAAGCAAATCCCATGTAGTTTTAGAAGTACTGAATTATATTCAGCTTATATATTTTTTAAAAAAACTTGATCTTAGATGTGTTTCACTTTTTATAATTAATGATTGTTTCACAAAACGAACAAGTTAGTGAATGTACATGTATATATATGCATATATGTATATGTGCACACATATATGTGTGCACATGAATGCATATATGCAAGTACATTGTTATGACTTGTGTCTAGCTATCCACCCAAAACCCCATGCATTCATAGGTGGGTTTTTAGGAGGTAGTTAGATCATGGGAGTGTGATACTAAATTAAGGATGTGATACTGAATTAGTCCATTGACCAATTTAGCATAGTTCTGGGTGTGGTGAATGGATTTAAGGAAGACAGAATTTCCACCCTGGGTGTGGAGGGGATCAACCAAAAGGTTTGTAGCTTGGATGAAATAAAAAGGGAAATGGTGGCTGCTGCTTGATGCCTCCTGGCTACCCTTCCAAGGCGGTGTCTCCTCTGCTGTGCCCCTCTGCCATGCTTCTCTACCTTGGAGCCAGTTGGCTGTGTACTAAAACCTCTACAAACTGTGAGCTAAAGTAAACTTTTCTTCCTTTAATATACTGGTGTTGTGTATTTTGTTCCAGTAATGAAGAAGTAACTAAGACTACACTGTGAGAATTCCATAATTGTGTTGAGAAGCAGTTAAGCATTTACAGCATACAGGTGTCAATGTCCACTATAGCACACCTATAAAACTTTTAGAACCAGTGATATAAAGAAAGTAAACAAGACACTGTATATAACTTTTACATTCAACTTCAGAAAATAGAAACAAAGTTTGTATTTGTTCATTCCAAGAAAAGAGAGCCCAAATCTCAAATTCATTTGGCAAAGAAAAAAAACAACTGGATAGTTTTCAAGAATGAGTATTCTAGAAGCAAATGGTAGCATGGATAAAGTTTAGCAGATGGCTCACTGCTCACACAATATACTCAGGACAGTTTCTCATTCCCTGCCTTGAACCATGCTTCCGTGTTTTTGACTTCAACTTGTCAATCATGGCAAGTCCACTTGCTCTTGGATTTAGAGACAGAAGTAAAGAACAGGAGTTTCTTTCAAAAGACTGGGTGAAAGTATCACTGTGACTTGGTGCCTCTGACTGACATATCCAATCATGTAAAGGTTTGATTGGTGACTTTGGTGACCCACCTTCTCAAGTGTCTCCCTGAATATTAACTCCAAGGAAAGTACAATAGATTGGGAGTAGAGCATGAGCCTTCAGAGAAAAATAAGAGAAGAGTGAATGGATGACAGACAAAGAGGAGGAAATACAAGTCATCTGTCCTCCTTACCACCATTGTGTCCTTCCTCAGCTCTTGAAAGCTTTCCTTGATTCCCTGCAATCTCAACTGAGAAACTCGCATTCAGTTTTTTGACATTAACCTTTGGCTGGATCCCTAGGTTTTGCCCTGTGGTCTCCCCTGCTGTTATTAATTAATTTCTTTGCTTATGAATTTTAAAAACCCAGCCTCAAACTGGAAGCTGGAAACAAGTACATAAACTCTGAAAGAATGGGAAAGACATTTCGTAGGGTATTTATGTAGAGACAGTTTTATAGCTACTAATTTATAGATTTTTCAACTTCCTTATGTACTTCTTAAAGTAGGTAAGCCTGGGAAGAGAATGCATTCTTACTAGTCAACTCTCCATTTTAGAAAATGAAGGAAAATATCACACTTTTCCAAATTGTACCACTTAGTTCTGGCCTATTAAAACTTCCTGGATATTGAAATAGGAATAATTTGAAATACTGACTATAACAACAATTCCATCATTGGTTATTTAAAATATCTTAAACTCATATAACTTTGTTTTTCAGTTACTTATGTCTGTTAAGAGTGAGATTCAGACTGGGGATTTAGCTCAGTGGCTCAAGCACTTGCCTGGTAAGCACAAGGTTGTGAGTTCGATCCCCGGTAGCAAAAAAAAAAAAAAAAAAAAAAAAGAGTGCGGTCCCCCTGTGTCAGTATGTTCTGAATTTATAAGACACTGTAAGCAATGTAAGTCATGATACTGATTTTAAAGAGATAACAATAATGTTTTCTGGGACTATTACATTTTCCAAGAACCCATGCACAAAAAACTCATTGATAAAATATTTACAGTATTTTTCCTCAAATGCCATGGATATTAAAGTAGTTAAACCTTTTTAATCAAATCATAATATGCTATTTAATAAGGTAGTCAAAAATCTATTTTAAAAATAATGAAGGATTGACTCCACTACAATAGACTATTATATTTTTTTACTAAGTTTACTTTTCTTTCTCTAAATAATATTTTTAATTAACTTATTTAAACTCATGCTTGAAAATTTTAGACACTAAACATGCAAAAGAAGCACAGCATTTTAAAAACTGTCAAGGTTTATATGAGTAAAAATATTTCAAAGCCACTATCTGGGGACTAGAGGTAGATTTTATGTGATCATGGAAGAGGCACATTTTGTTTTGGATCAAATTAAAAACCATTCCAGCCCCTTTGTTTTCCAGACCCTTTGCTTTCCCTGTGCTCCCTTCTACAACTTTTATAAAATCTGCCCTCCAGTTTTCTTGTCTTTTCCAAATATTCCTTCCCAGGAGAACTAACACACTCACTGTCCAATTCCAAGTGGGTCTTGCTTTCTGTTATGGAGTTGACAAATGGATCAAACTGGCACGATGCAGTGATATTATGTGTGAAAATACTATTTCCATTGAATGATAGGTTTGGCTGTTAATGAGTAGGAACATTTTCTAGAACCGGTGTTGCAACTAGAGAAAATTCCGTTGACTATGGTAAAGAATTTGATGGTTACACTTCATAACATCTTTTAAATTAGTCTATGTGAGCATGAAGCTCAGCTTCAGAAATAATAGATGTAAATGACCATTCTATGTGAACTATAAAACCATTAGATAATTCATTATTTAAATAATGAGCAAAAATGCAAATAATCTTTACTGAGTGAAAAATTTTATGAATTTAGCATGGAATTTCAAAAGGTCACAGAGTAGATTTCCAGTTATTTTAAAATAGATGGAATCCATGGACTCAGAAAGATTATTTTTCTTATCTTCTCTAAAAAATAAATTTAGGAAACAGAATTAAAATTCTGCCAGCTTGGATAAGTTTCTTTTTTGCAATCACATACTTAAATGTAATTTCCGATGCTTAACTCTAGAGGATATGTTCTTTATCACAGCCTTAAACATACCTGGAGAGGAACTTTCTGAATCATCAAGCAACTAGTTGATTGTTTCAATCTATCACGTTAAGCTTACCAACTGCCTCCCAACCATTTTGTATGGGGCAAAAGTGAATGAGACCCTCAGTTGAGCCCAAAAGCTTTAATAAACATATCCAGATACCTGGAATCATATCATGGAGGCATCAATGTACTTTGCTGAACTTTAATTTTTTTCTTGGATATTTAGACACCTTGCATCCATAGACAAAGAAAACCTAAATATCCTCCGAGTAGGCTTGTGTGACAGGCATGTGTCATCTCATAGTGCAGTCTGACATCTCAGAGAGAAATTCCAGTTTTTTCTTAAGTGCTATCATAGAATTACAGTTAGTTACTTCTCTATTTAGATTTGAAAATGATGCCAGTTTTTATTCTTTCTAGACATAAGCTACATCTGAAATACAAAATTTCCTTTTAGGATAAAAAACAACACCAACTGTTCTTGAAAGCCTTATGTTGACAACTCTGGCCCATGTAAGTCTACTGTTATCAAAAACAGACGGAAGTTCCTGGGGCAAGGTTGTCTGCGACCCACTTGACTAACTACGCTTCCGTCAGCACGCTCGGTTCCACTGTAAATCATAAGAGAAATGAGATCATGCAATAAATGGTGCAATGCATTCTCTGCGGTGGCTTCAGGAAAGTGTGAGAATTAAATGAACGCCAAGAATATTCGGAAGGAAGTAGAGCTGGGTGCCTGACTCATATCATAATCCACATAAATTCCACATGGATTTGACATTTGAATATAAAAAAGTGAAACATTTTCTGAAAGAAAAATGTGGATGCTTTTATACAGGATTCTTGGTGGGAAGATTATAAGCACACAAAAAAGGTAGAAATCATAACAATAAAGCATGATCGTACTTTACACACAATTATGTACTTTAAATACACACAATTATGTATGTTCATCTATAAATGTACACATGCACAACTACTTCAGATTATGACAAAGATTTTTTCAAAAAGGCAAAGAAATCCCAATCAAGAAATGATTCAAACGGCATGTTTATATTTTCAACCATAAATAGCTCTTGCAGAGTAATGGAAATAAAACAAACTCCAAAAAGGAGCAACACATAGACATGAAATGGAATCATCAATAATGGGACAAACTAAAACAGTACTAGTAATTCAATTAAAAGAAAAAATATATGACTTTTACATAAGTAAAAAGTCAAATTTTTCAATGTTTGTATGAAAAACTTCTATTTTTATGCATTATTAACTAATTTAAAGACACACTCCACAAGTCTTAAATGTAGACACATTTCATAATGCAGCCCTTTAATATCCATTAATTGGTTCTAAGAAATTCTTCATAGATATCTGTCAATAAAAAACATAAGTTGAAAACCTTTGTCAATTTCTGAAAAAATAAAATCAAACTGAGCAAAGCAAATACTTTTTGGCACACCCATATGGAATATGGTTATTATTTAAAACATATTAGATAATATTTAATTACTTGTTTTTATTCTTTTAAAGTTGTTTGGTACATGTTATTGCTTTCTGCATTTCAAAAATACTGACAGAAACCTTTGATACTAACAGTAGGTCTGAGAGGTGGCAGTTGCTTTAATTGTTCTGATTTTACAGATGAGAAACCCGAGGCTCAGAGCAATAGCACAATCAAGGTCTTACAGCTGTGCACAGTAGATCTCATGTACCTGATCAGCGCAACATTCTCTGAACCAACTACCTCCTGTTAAAATTCTGGCAGGATGTTTCAATTCCTAGGATTACAGTGTCAAATTAGACCAGATGCATATGCTGTAATAAATTGTATTTCTCCCAGATTGCGGCCTCTTCTGACCAAGAGCTGCATTTCTACGAGGGAAGAAGGAGAACAAGGACGGCCTTGGAAACATCCCACCACAAAAGTCGTTTTGGTGGGTGTGCGGACCCCATTGCAGCCCATCCTACGCAGTGCTCATTCAGTATAGATCTCTCCTTCTCTGAATGGCTTTCTGCTGTATACATACAAAGCAATGCTTCTCGGTGCATGCAAGAGTATATACATATACGGCCCCTATCCCCCATGCTTTAAGTGCTGCCTCTTCCTGTGAGCCAAAGAATCTCAGCAGCAGCAGATTGTTTTGTACATTCTTGGCCAATGAGTTTTAGTGTAAATTCTCTCAGCCATAGCAACTCTAACATGTTATTCCTAACTTGCTGTTCTGCAATGCGTATTATTTATTTTACTGTGACCTCAATTTCTGCAGTGCATTTTATCTTCAACCAAGTGTTTTTCCACACCCATAGCTGACAAAGGATGAGCAAATGCTAGTGTGTCAGCCCAGCTGCAAAGGAAGGAACGCTGAGTATTCATCCACATGCTAAAATGCAAGGATATGTGTGGGGGCTGGGATGGGGTGGAGCACAGCTCCAGGGAGAGACACAGATGGCCAAGACCAGCAGACAATGAGGGATTGATGGTGACTCGCTGACATTATGAAGGGTAGCATAAACATCACTGCAACCTGTGAAGTTTAACCAAATTTGGATGAATGGTGAAGGGAGGGTTATAACTTGAGGGAAATTGAGAGGAAAGCAAAAGCAGTGGTTGATGTCTGATGACTAAAGCTCATCCTGATCCCATTACTCTTCCATTCCCGTTTTCCATTGTCCTTGATGGGATTCACCCTTCTGTCTCCTACCTGAAATACTGTTTTGAGTTCTTGGTATCGAGAAGGGGGAATCCAATTCAAAAAATTTCTATCAGTTTAAAGTTGGATGCCATTTACAATATGGAGAAGCTAAGGATAAAGATCTATTTTTAGTACAGACCTACCTTAGTCATTGATCAAGCCAGTATGCGTAAGCAACCCCCTTTTCTCTATCCAATCACACCTCACAGGCTGAATGAAGAGAATGGTTTAGTGAAGGCATGGCCTCTCTGCAGGGTAACGGTTTTCAGAGATTTTTCGAAAGAAAAATAGCAGTTATCTCTGGGTAAGAGAAAAACCAGATTCATTCAAAATATCTTTGCACTGAAGTGAAAATTGTAATTGCAATAAAACTGTGATAGAGACTACATTGTCAGTTTCGCAGGTGTGGGCCAACCTGGATATGTACATTGGGCTTTATTTTGTCTTTTCAAGTAAGTTGAAGAACTTGGGATAAACTGAGATAAAATTCTTGAGTGCTCTTTTGTTTCTGTATATTTTTAAAAAACAATTTATGTATATGAACATGCATTTCCCAAAAGGGACTGTGTTACTATGTCCCATGTCCTAAAAGCACTGACCTTTCCTGGAGCAGCATAGCATGGGATCTTAGGATGGATCTTTACAGAGGACATTTAGTGAGCGCAGTTTGAGGGCCCAACCCAAATCCAGCAAGCTTCTGATTTGGGCTATTTCTGTAGCTTCATCTTCCTTTTTTTTTTTTTTTTTTCCAATTTCTACTTATCTTTTCAGGGCAATGTATCAATAGAGAAACTCCAACAGGTGGTAGCATACTTGGCTGAAGGTTCCCCATGTAAGCTGAGTAGAAGTGGCATGGATATCTTCCAAGAGATTTTTTTTTTTACCATTATAAAAATACCCACATTGATAAAATAAGATTTTCATGTGAGAAAATTACATTTATAAATCTGCATAACACTACACCTGTAGAAACTTATTGGTATTTTAACTTAATAGCTTCCATTTTAGAAATTATTTATCATTTTTTAAAAGTCATAGAATCATGCTGTAAAAATAATGCCCTTATTTCAGCTTCACATCACATCCCTAGAGTATTTCAGAGTATTGCAAACTCTGTGCAGAGGTGAGGTCTGTCTTGTCTCCATATCCTGCCCCTTATTTCAGTGAAATCCCAGCCCTCTCCTCCTTTTTCACAACTCTTTGGGCACATTTGACTTTACTCTATGTGGCCTCTTACTGGGAACATCAGAGGTGGGTTTTGTGTGTTTAGGGCCAGTGATGAACAAAGTAACATGAGATTCAGTCAAGACAAGAGAAAATGACACAACTGAAAGTCCCCGAAAATTTGAGAAATATAGGGCTGGTGCTAGTATAACATGGGAGACTGTTTCACAGTAAACTTTCATTTTAATGAATAGTAATGCAATGCAAAATAATGACAAAAGTACAGTAGGTGTAGTAAATTCATGGACCAAGAACATAATCATATGTTATCTTTGCAAAGTGTTATGTATTGTACATAATCGAGTATGCTATCTTTTATAAAACTGGTGTTGTGGTGGGTTTGTTAATACCAGCATCATCACAAACATGTAAGTGAGGTTATGCACTATGAAGTTTGATCACTTTGATGTCAGGTGATGAAAAGTTCCTAGCTCCATTATAGTGGGACTAGACTTGTATATATGGTTAATTGTCAATGAAAATACCATTACTCAATTTCTGACTATGTTGATTTCTGATATTGCAGGATAATATCATGTCTTCTCTTGCTTTAATCTCGAAGGTAAAATTTTTATACCTTATTAGTGCTACACTGTTATTTATAAAAATAATCTGAAATTGAAATCATCAATGTTCTGATTAATGATCAATTATCCAACTTGTTAGAAAAGACAAAATAAGGTGTGGTGTATACTGCAGAGCTGACAATGTATTCAATATCACAGTTTTATTGCATTTACAAAGTTCACTTTAGCTCAAAGAAATTTTTAATGAGTCCAATATAGATATGAGAGCATGGCTATTGACTCAGACAGTTTTACCTCTATATGATACAACTCAAGAAAGAATATACAGCAAGGTTTTTTTGAAACAAAAACTGTAGTTTCCCATGAAAAAACACCACTCTGGGTCTCTTTAATTAAATCAAAATAAATATATAAAAAGACATTCTAAACGATGTTTTTCAAGATTTCCACTAAGTGATGGAATTATTAGAAAGAGTCGGGCAAAATATTCGGCACTAACACAACATCCTATACTCTCTCCTTTTCATTAGTGGACAGAATGAATTTGATTCAAAAAATTGGCTTACAATGACCTTTACTATACTATCATGACAAAATTATTACAGTTTTTAAGTAACAGATAGAATAATGTTACTTTTGAACTTTTACTGATTAGCTAAAATGTCTCCCTTTAGTAGTGTTTATTTTTTATTCTATTTGTAGTGCTTATTCTTAAGAAACAATTTTCTTCTAAGAATTTTATCTGTGAATAATTTATACTAGAATAACAATGTTTCTTCAGCCTTTGATTTATGAATGCATTTGATAATTGTGTTGCTGTTTACAAATTTTGTACTTTATATTAAATACTTAGCTTTCCGTGTTTTTATTTTGTGAAACTTGAGCTTCATGTGTGTGTTAAATAGTAGGAGGTAAATATCAAGCAAAATATTTGATGAAATATCTGCTAGTCTTCTTTTGAATATTGAATACTGGAATACTGAACTACTGCAGGCCTCTTATCAAATGTCACCATCTCAAAAAGAGATTTCTGAATTCCTCTTCCAAAATTGAACACTCCACACTCCAAAATCAGTCCCTCTCACTATCCATTATAGTTTAATCTTCTTCTTACTAATTAAAATTAATTTCAACTTAAAATATTTATTTTTAACATGTTTATTATGTCTCCCCTCAAAGAAACATAATCTCTTTAAAAGAAGGATTATTTTCTATTGGTGTCCCCAGTGCAAAACAATTCTTGCATGCAGGAAGTGATCCATAAATATTTATTAAATCAATATGGTAATAACAAAATTGAAGAGGCGTTTACTTTCATTTTTCAATATGTAACAATAATGTTTATAATATGAGTTGCTTAGGGTTGGAAGTTACTAGTATTGATGCTGAGTTGACTATCTGTGCATAAAGATATTTTAAAATTTGGTATTTTTGTTTAAGATCAAAATCCATATTTTAAATTACTGGGTCAAAACTGCAGAATATTTTAATGTGACTAGAATCCAATTTCAAAGCTGCTTTTGGGTAAGATTAGGCTAATTTACACTTTCACCAATGATTCATTCTCACCTTGCTGTTTGACTTTCAAACTTCTGTTCATCGACTTCTGTCTCTACCAGCGTCGGCCTCTTGCAGCGTTCTCCTTGTGAAATGATAGCACAGTATTACGTTTGTCATCCTCTACCATAAACTACAATGATTCCTTTGTTACAGAAAAAGTACTTCAGGGAACAACTTGCAGAGTCATTGTTATTTCTTTAGAGGAATTATCCATAACATTTGCCATGGTAAATGATCTTAGAGATCAAAAACAAAATTCACAGAAAATGTCATCAATTTCCTCAAATATGCCTTTTGTAATCATTACGATGAACAAATAAAACTAGATGCCTTTTATAGAATTGACTTATAGTTTGTGTTTTCCATCTAGTTTATGTAGTGGCAAATTGTTTTGCAGTGATTTATATAATGTTGAACATTTTGAATTTTGCAAACAAACATAAAAATAATCCTTTTAAAGTTTTGTTATCAAGTTGCTTTTCAGAAATCCATATGCAAGTATGACCATGGAGGCAAGTTTTTCTTTCTTTTTTCTTCTCCTGTGTAAGGTACATGTTTTTATTTTTTTGTTGCTAATTAATGTGGAGTGCTGTGCATACATCTGAAAGGTAGCACCTTTAGCTTTGTAGGCTTTTATCCCAGACATCTGACAATTACTGCATAAATAAATTCATAACACAAGGCCGTTAGAAGCAGTCTAATTGCAACAATTAATTTGTAGACTTACCTAATTAAATTTCCCTAGCCAGAATGTGTTGTCTGCATACATCAAAGTTTACAAAAGAGAAGTAACAGAGCAGAATAAAAAATGACAGTGTCCCTAATAGAGTCCCTTGAGGAACTTCTAAGGTTAAAATAAAAATCTATCAGTGCTGAACAAGAAAATATGCAGCTCGGCTGTAATGATGGATGATTCTGCTAACCTTCATGCAAAGTGATCCTGACACATACTATTATTGAAACAGAAATAAGCATATCTTTGTCTACCTTATTGCTTTTATAAAGTGAATGAAATGGTCTGGGAGTCTGAAAACTCGCTTTTTATATTGTACTTGGGAACACTGAGACAATCCTGATCTCATTCTTCCTCTTGGGACTCCTATAGCTACTTGTTTATCTGCTTCCTGCCTTCATGTAAGAATTGAGTAATTGCACAAATACATGCTGAGGATAGAAAACTGGGCGACATGCACTTTTGCTAACACAAAAGTGCTGGACCTGCCAATCTTGTGTGCAACATCTACAAGACAAATGACAATTACAATGTATTATTTTTAAAAAGAGAGAAAGAAAAATAATGCTTAAAAGGAAATTGTGCAGGTCAGTTTAGCTGAGAAATATTGCTACCAAAACTTTTCAAATATTTCAGGGAGGCTTTTCTAAAAAACCTTTAGCCCTTATTATTTTTAATCATTCATATGTTAGTAGCTAACTCTTCTTAATCTTGTGTTTATTAACAGGTAATTAAACCTCATGTCCAACATTGGATTACTCCTCACTGCCCTTACTAAATGGGAAAGGTCTGTTTTAGCCTGCTTCTCTACCACTGCCTGCCTCCAACTCCTAGTGCTCCTCTTCCCACTCTCTCTCCAGGTGGGGAGTAAAAGCCGCCTTCTGTTCTCCTGACCTGACCCATGAGAGCTCCTGAGACTGGTAGGCTGGGTATTAAAGATGTAGTTCTCATGACTATCCTGCCAATAGTGGTAAGTGGTATGAGTTTTAACAGGGTAATGTATGAATTACTGACCACTAATCAGAAGAACTTCATCCAATGATCTTTTCTTTTCCTTGCCACACAGTTCCTGCCCCTAAACCAAATTCCTCTTCTGGAGAGTGGGATGGAATTTTTTACTAAAATAAAGTATAAATTAACAGTATGTGTTGGTGCACGCCTGTAATCCTAACACCCTGGAAGACTGGGGCAAGAAGACCCTAAGTTTTAGCCTATCCTGGGCAATTTAGCAACATTGTGAGACTCTGTCTCAAAATTAAAGATTAAATAAAGGGCTGGAAATACAGTTCAGTGTGAAGGTCCTTGGTCTAATCCTCAGTCCTACTACTACAACTAATTACTATTACAATAAAACATAACTTAACTTACCAGGAAATCTAAACAGAGGTATTACTAGTGCAGAAAACAGTTTAGAATTAATATGGGGACAAAGCCTTATCATTAGGCTCTGTGACATGGCTCAGATTGCATCCTCTAGAACTGGGCAAGAGTAAGAACCCAGTGAGAAGATGCATGGAATAATGTTCAATGATATGTATCACAGATACTTACATTGCTTAATACTACACGAGAGAATAGGTGACAGCAGAACTTTAGAAACAGTGCCAGGGTACAAGTATGCGACTGTTACATTTTCCCTGATCGTGAGTCTTCCTTTTCTATCCCTGTTGAGGACAGAAGTACTATTACATGTAGAAAACATAGATTCTTAACTTAGGGTAGAGACACTGTACAATTAAATTTGTTGACTTTGAGTCTTTCATTGATATCATGTTATCTTTTTAGTGTTCTCTTCCATAGTTTTAAACCATTAGGAGCCCTTAAGATGACAGACGCAACAATGCCCATAGGTTAAGATTCTTTCTGTCCTGACAAGGAGAAAGGTGTTAGTTACCTTTGCTTACAATGGGCTCTACTTTTTGTTTGTTTGTTTGTTTTAGCCCAACACGAAGCAGAGAAGGAGAATAAAAAGCGGTGAATACCATATGGTATCACCAGATGATTCCTTGATTAATTTTTTCTCAAAATGTTATCTTTACTATTCTATTTTGTTTTACATAGATTCCTAGGGAAATAGTAATACTCAGAATCAAATGCAGGTGTAATGCCATACCGTGTAATACAGATGATCTTTGAGCTTATGAATTAATGGGTTGTTACTGCCTTTTGTTAGTGAAGGAAAATAGGAATGTTCGAGCCCTGTGCCTAGGACATATTATTCAATTTATACATTTGAGTCTAATAAATTTGACTTTGAAATGTGTCTGCCACAAGAAGGGTCCACATATACAATTCAGGTCAAAATAAAATAAAAGCAAATTCTATCTTCTGATGTGAATTAAATTAGATACTCTCAGAGCAATAAGATGAAAGAAGGATAATTAAGTTTTAGTAATAGGATTAACCCTCGCTTTTTGACCTCTCTTGAAACAGTCTCTTCTTTTGGCTTCGATGACTCCATCCCCTTATATGCTCATTCTCCATAAACCCGATTGTCTTGTTCTTTTCCTTGGATCTCTTCAGAGGTCTATCTCAGCCCCCTTTTCCTCTTTCTCTATCCCAGTGACTCACCTAGTGAGATCCACAAGCAAACAGCATCAATAAATAATATAATATAATAAAATGCTAATTGCAGGCCCCACCCCAGAGTTTTAAATTATATATATATGTTTTTATGAAATCAGAAATTTTGGAGGTAGGGCCCAACCGCAATCTTATGTTTCAACAAATCTTCCAGGTGACTCTGGCTCTACATTTAAATTTGAGAAACTCAACTCTTTTCTGAGGTTTTCTGATCTTTGCTTATTGGCATCAAGTACAAAGTACAAATAGCTTGAAGAAGACTTGAGTCTGAGTTGCTTCAGAGGGTGAGGCATAAATGATGCTGATTCTGTCTTGTTTGCTGAAACATCTGCTCTTGTTTCACCAAGTAAGAAGTCACGCGGCAAAGGAGCCAGCCACATGGGGAGCTACTGAGGAGGTCCTCTGTTCGGCAGTGCTGGCCATTGCATTTCAGGCAACAGATATTTGAGAAAAGTGTGAGCTTTCCTATCCTTACTATTGGATTGTTTTCCTGCCTTCCACTCTTTCCAGCTGTGTCCTGAACATAAAGGAGAATTTCTGCAGTTTTCAATTTTTTTTCTGTATTCTTGATGCAGGACTCCATTGGCATAATTAAATGATGCATCCTTCTCAGAAAGCGTGGAGTAGTTTATTACATGATGATAGAAGAGCACATATTTCTGTCAACTTTTGTATCTTCAATTTCAACCTCTGTTGAGGTATAGACTTGGAAATCTTAATTGCTCATCTGCCAACTCTAACTGGAATTTCAATCCCCTCCAACTCAAGAAAAGAAGAATGAGGAGAAGAGGGAATATGACAACGACAGTAATTGATTAGTTAGAAAATCTGACACACCCCCATCCAAAAAATCTGGTAAATTAATTAGTCCAAGCATTTGGCCTTTGAAGGGAAATTACTAAATAGATAAATTTCTAGCAAATCTAACTTTTATCAAAGAAAAATTCATGAAATGAGAATGTTTAAATAGCTATAAAAAGAGGACACTTTTTTGAAAAATAGACTTTTTGCACCAATCTGTGAAGTACCCTTGAAAATCTTTGTGAAATGTTTAACTTTCTAGAAAATGTCATTTACCAAAACTGACTCCAGTTGAGACAGAAATTCTCTGCTAACATATTTCCATATGAATTAAAGAAAGTTGTAGAAGAATTACTCCACCAAAATGCACATGAAGGCAGATGACTCCATGACACAGTGATCTCAAGCCTTGCAAGTTTAGATATTTTCAAGCCTATTTCTTCATTCCAGGGCTTCAAAAATGTAAGAAAATCTGTACCTTCTTTTTATGAGTCAAATTTACAACAACACCAAAACTGACAAAGAATATAGAATATATACTCCAGTGCAATCTCACCTGTGAAAACCTCTGCAAAGACTTAAATAAATGAGAACATAACATTCTCATAAAAATAACAATATATCATGACTAGGTGCAGTTCACTATAATAAATCTTACAGGAAAATGTATGTGACTATTTCTATAGACAACGAAAATCATTTGCCTGAACTTGCTGTAGTTGGGTTAATGTCTCCTAAAGGTCCATATTTTAAAGGCTTGATACCATGGATGACCCTATTGGGAGGTAGTGGAATCTCTAGGAGATGGAGCCTTGTGGGAGGTCTTTAGGTTATTGGAGCTGTGCCCCTCAAAACAGTTGTGGTGCACTGGCCTCTTCCTGTTTCCTTTTTGATTCCTGGGCATGAGGTTAGGGTTTTGCTTTTCTGCACCCTTTCACCATGATTAATCACCTCTTTATAGTCCCAAATCCATGGGCCAATCAATCACAGACTGGATTTTTCAAAACTGCAAGCCAAAGTAAGTTTTGCTCTTTATAAGTTAATTATCTCAGATAATTTTGTCATCTGCAAAGCTAACACAAAATCTTACTTTGATTCATATTTTTAAAAATACTCACTATATTAATTGATGGATAGTTCCTTAACATTATCTTTGTACATGCATTACATAAGTCACATGTAACTCTTTTAGAAACAAAGGTTTCCTTTGTTTTCAAAATGAAAACCAGTATCTGTAAAATGATTTTATGGGCTAAATGTTTTTGTTCCACAGAAATTTATATGCTGAAATTCTAACGAACCATGTGATTGTATTAGGAAACAGGGTTTGCAGGAGGTAATTATGTCATGAGGGTGGAGCCCTCACTGATGGGGCTTGGCCTTTATAATTAGAACCACAAAAGAGATTCCTTTGTCTTTCTGCTTTCTATCACGCAAGTTTACAAGGGGAAAGAGTCGTCTTCAAAGCAGGAATTACCCTCATTAGAACCAAATCTGCTGGCACCGTGGTCTCCAGAACTGTAAGAAGTGTGTATTGTTTATGACACTTCGCTATTACAGCCACCTAAGATAAAATACATGTGCTATGTGTCCATGAGTGATCCAGTGCTGACTGCCCTCTAGCTTCCCCTCTCATCACTTACCTTCTCGTATTTTGAATTGTTTCCCCAGCAGCTGCATATTTAATTTCTTAAACGTACCATATTCTCTTGAACCTCAAAGTCTTTACTATCGTTTTTTCTCAGAACTCTTTGTCCTCCATTATTTGTGTCAATTTGTATATATTCTTCAGATTTTACCTCCAATATCATTTTCCCTGGAATGCCTTCTCTAATTCCAATGAACAGATCAGATACTTCTCATCCCCAACCATTATGTGCTCTACCAGGATTACAAAATTCCATTTGCAGAACATTTCATAGAACATAATTTATTTGTTCACTGTTAGCTGTGTCCCATGATAGCAAGAGGCATATTTAGTTATTTCTCATCTTAATGTCAAAATTAAGTGTAGTGCATAGCGTATCATAAACACTCTGAAATATCTGTAGAGTGAATCAATTGTTAAATTCCTAGGGAAACTGAAACAGTCATGTTCTCTAAGTCTGAAACATACTAGGCTTAGAGAAATGATATTTGAGTTCCTTCTCCCTCAGTATACCTCAATTCTCAGAAACTTATGTTTTTCCATTTAAAAAGGTTATATCACAAAGCATAAACCCATTATTCCCAAAATATTCTTGAATGGTAATGAAATGGCAAAGGAATAAGACATTAGTAAACTTCAGAAAGACAAACAAAGGAAAGGCACTACTGTTCTTAACATTTCATAGTATTACTGATATCATACTATTCTTAGCTGTATGGAACTAGGTGGAATTCACAGACATTAGTGATCTATGCAATGCAAAAGTTTATAGATATATAGACATTTCAGGGGCAAGTAATGGAAACACCACAAGCCCTTTCCTGAATTCAGCCTCTCCGGTTGTGGTTCAGGATTCCAGGTTAAAGACTGTGCCTCATCTACAGAAGCAAGAGGTGTATGCTTAGCAATGAGATTGTCTTTCTTCTTTACTCTTTCCTGACTGTGGTGGATTAACTAATCCCCAGTGGGATCCTTCATCCCACTTGGGACACCAAGTTTGTTGTAGTCAGGGTTTGCAAGGGAATAGAGTTAATACAGGACACACAATTTATAGGATTATTTTATAATGTTCACCCAAAAAAGTTAAATTCAGAAGAGTGCAAGAGATCTTTCCACATACTAGCGACCTAACAAATCCAGAAGAGGGCCTGGATCTCATGGCAAAGTTCTGCTCGAGTCCAACCGAAGACCTAGAGCCTGTGGCAATGTCCTCCACAAGTCCAGCTGGAGGCCTAAAGCCCACGACAGTCTCATACAAGTTTGTATCAAGGATCTGCACTGGGAAGGCCAAAGGCCAGTGGTGGAAGCTAAAAGTCTGTGTCAGTGGGGTGAATGATCTATGCCATGAGGCTGAGTGATCTGCACTACAGCCAGGAAGTGACACCCAAGGTAAGGGGAAGAGCTCCCCCAAAGAGAACCACAGCTATCCTCAGCGATACAAGGACCCAGAGCTCCTCTGATGATGACAATGGCTGAGTTCATATCAGGAAAGCCAGTTTGACAAACTTCTTCACGAGAATCAACAGCACACCATCCTCTCCAGTTCTCCATTTAAGGTGTTGGCAACAACCCTCAGGTGGGCCTTCCACACCTAGCACCACACTGACTCAGTTCAGCTGGGTGTTACAAGTTGCTCATTACTTAATCCACCACAATATTTTGCTAGTGTGTGTAGTGTGTGTGTGTGTGTGTGTGTGTGTGTGAATGCAAAAATCAGGGATTGCTAACTTCTCAAGGCTGGTAGTCATTGTAACATTTTAAATATGAAAAAAGGGATAAATTTTAAGACCAGAGATGTAGAGACCAGCTCCAGTGACTTTTCTGTTGTCCCCTTATTTTCAACCTTAATGAAGAATGAATCACATCACCTACATTGGCTTTAACCTGCTCATATGAGTTTCTCTTTTTTCATACTTTTTCCTTGTCTAGTTAAATGTCTTGGCAGAACTTGCCTCTCTCCCACCCCTGACACTTTTTACTCACAACTGGTGTCTGTTTGGAAGGAGGTGGTAGTTTTGGTGCTTTGAAAAAATCCTATTTTGATTGAGAGCATTGAGAGACTATCACAAATCCACTGTCTCACTTGAAATGTGTTTAATTGGTGGGTTTAATCTTTTTTAGTAGCAATATCTGACAGTAGTTTTCTATAGAGAGAATCTCCTCACAGGAACTTTGTAAACATTGTGCTTCTACTAGTGGTAGTTTGTTAATTTATCTTTCAAAAGGAGTACATGTCAGGCACAGTGGGACTCACCTCACTACAACAGACCATGCTACTTCTGCAAGTTTCTTATGAAGAAAGAAAAATTACTAACTTTAAGGGAATTGATGGAGGTCATATCATCACTATAAAAAAAATGCGGCAAAATGTCCTAAGGATCATTAGCCTAATACTTTAATATGGTCACTCACAAAAGTACTCCCAAAGGTGCTCATCGAAATAGCTGGGTCTTCATTTCCATGAGTTCTGTATGTGAAGATTTATTCAGGCATTATTTGATAAAACTCACCTATACTGAATATGTACAGACCTTTTTGTCATTATTCCCTAAACAATACAGCACAGTATAACAACTATTTACAGAACATCTACATTTTATTTAATATTACATGTAATTTAGAGGTGATTTAAAGTATACATAAGGATGTGCATAGGTTATATGAAAGGCATACCATTTTATACAGTAGACTTGAATGTGTGAAGATTCGGTATCTGTGGAGGACTCTGGACCCAATCTGCTTGCAGATACAAAAGGAAGTTGAATTGTACTCTGAAGTACATTAAAATATGCTAGATTGATTTTTCCTTCTAGCATAATTTTTTTTTCTAAACATATTGTAAGTATTCTTTCAACTCCCTCACTTTCAAAGTTAGAACATGAGGTTCTTGAGGAGTACTAAGCTATCCCTAATCACTGCCATTAAGAAAGATGGCTGCTGAGGGTGTTGTGGCCTTAGTTACCACTTCCTTTCCACAGCTGAGGAGTGAGGGAGTGGCTTCTGCCATCTCTCTTGCAGGCCACATCAAG
>RJWM01002183.1:0-134746 GCA_004363535.1 Dasyprocta punctata | reverse complement strand
CTGTTACCTCTGCCTCCTACACCTATAGTTTTCCCTCATTCTCATTCCCCTGCCTCACAAGAAAATCCCATTCTTATCTTCTGTTTTCCTTCAAATTTTCCACAAAGTTCCCTAAGTCTCTGCAGTCAATGATAGCATATTGGCAGGTCTACCTGAGCTCAGATATGAGTCCTTATATGGATCCTGACTATTTTATCTCTTTTGTGGTGCTCTGACTTCATACACACATTCTGTATGTATGGGTTCAGCCAGATGCCTGAAGAACTCTGGGGATGGAACCCATAAGGTTACCTTAAGTTTATCTTGGGGTCACCAGGCCAGATAGTACCGGGAGGTGGCCAAGTGAATATATCTTTTCTGCCAGTCAGGGCCACTTTGGTCATATGCCAGAACAGAGCTAACACACTGATTTTGTATGGTTCCTAAGGCAGACAGAAGAGTTTAAGATTTCAGGATACCTGATGATAATTTAATTAAGTAAAATAAAGCATGGTTGGAAGATTTTTTGTTCTACATGTACACTGTAGAACCCTGATCTTTAAGATTAACATGACCAATAAACAAATTATTCTTTACATTTGCCTCCATACTCCGGGTAGGATTTACATTTGTAGTTATCATCCCTTATATTAGTCATTTCTCCACTGCTGGAGCAAAGTATCTTAAAGAAGGAGAGTTTTATTTGGCTTATAGTTTCAGTTCAAAGTTGACTGGTTCCAAATTTCAGTCCAAAGTTGGCTGGTTCCAAGGCACAAACAGCGTGACAGAGAGGCATAGAACAGAAACAATACTCAACCTGTGGCAGCAGAAAGCAGAGAGAGAAGGGAGAAGCCCAGAACAAGAATATACTCTTCCAAGTTATTGCCCCTATTGACCCACTTCCAACGAGGCCCTATCCCCTAACTGCACATTCAGCTACTGAATGCCCCCAAGATTCAAACAATATATACAGTTTTCAAAAAGTTATAATATCACAACTAGTCATATTAACACTGCGTTGCTATCGTTTTTTCATGATGAGAGCTATAACTTCAGTCAGAAATGGTAAATCTAAAAATTAACAAATAGTGCAAAAGAAAAAAATGCAAAGATAAATATCCTGCACCAGAGCAAATGATCTGTAGACACTGAAAATAATTTCCCATGTTAATTACATAAGAAAGATGCACAATATTTTTCTCTATTTGTAAAAAACTTACATGATTGATCTTTGAATTTTATAATGATATTTTAAATTAATTACTTATATGTAAAGTCTTTTTTTTTTTGATCTTTTGTCTCATGCAACTTATGGGCCACCCTGGTGGCCATACCATGTGCTAAACAACTTATGTGCACAAGCTACTTTTATCTTCACAGCAACTACAATAATCCAAGAGTTATATTATTACGTATAAAGTTAAACCTAGAAAACCTAAGTAATTTGCTCATGCACCCAGTAAGTAAATTGTTGAGCTGCAAATCAAGAAGACCTGATGCTGATGTGTATGTCAACCTTAGAAAACCATACAAATCAATCCAACTTAAATTGTGCTTCCTGGATATAGCATTACCTTTATTCTTGTGGATATTATCATTATTATTGTAATCACTATATCTACTAAAGTATTTGCTGAATATTAGTTATATTCCAGATACTGTTTTAAGAATTTAATGTGCATCATCCTTTAGATAATTTAATACCATTACAAGGTTCAAACAGATAATGTTTCCATTTCACAGATAGAAAAATTGAGGGCATAGAGTGGATAGATAACTAAATCATGGTTACTAAGCTGTCAGTAAAGCTATCAGTGAACAAGTCTCTCTGATTCTGGTGTCTATGTAAATCAGAACCAAATATTTTAGTTTGGTGCTTTTAATCTATATTTTTGGACTACTTTGGGACTTAGACATAAAACATCACAAACCACACTGTAAAACTGGAATTGATCTAGCATTTTACTCTCTGGTCTGGTGATCTCTTTGATTTACTTTCACAGGGATTGGTATAATCTGTGGGTTTAGCACTGCCAGTTCTACTGATACCTCTGGTTGTTGTAGACACAGCTTTACTGAAAAGATACATGTGCAAAGAAAGAGCTTTGCAGCTAATGGTGGAGTCATAGAACAGAGCCATGGCTTCAAAGGCCGCCAACCACAGGCAGCATGAAATAGGAAATTTATTTTAATTCAAACATATGAAAGCATGCATCCCTGAGAAAATCATTCCTGTTATCATATATATGTGTGTGTAAATATATGTGTATCTGTCTCATTTCTTTAATATTGACTTTCTTGCTTAATATTATACATCTATTTCTATGTAGGAGTGGAGAATTTTATTAAGTGAAGGTGTGTATTTGGTTAAAACATGGAAATAAAGAATATATCAAATATCACATTCACCATCAGTATTTTGGCCTAAATACAAGTACAAAAAAATGCCAAATACCTGGCCAAAAACCAATAACAGTGGTCAATTAGCCAGGCATGTAAAACTAGTCAGAAAATTTTAGAAAATTTTCAATCTTCCTTCAACTATCACTATACTTCTTATTATTTAAAGTTTTTCCCTTACTACATTAACAAAAATTTTACTTTCAGACTCTAAGCAATAGCACACATACAAAATGCTCAAATAAAAATCTGATAACTTACAGACTTACTAGTGAACAAATTTATCTTCTAATTCTCATTCAGAACAAAAACACAGATTCATTTTCCCCATAAACTCCTTGTTTTATTTCAAGATTCCACTGATCATTTGCAAATGCTGAAAAGCCTCTTTATCCTACTCTGTATTTCATCCCAGGTGACCAAACTTTGCATTTTGATTTTTAAATGGCCAGATATATGTACTCTAATGAGAAAACAAAGAAACAGGTTTGTAACTTGGTATATTATGGCCCCAGGTTCAAAGCAGGATGAAGCAGCCCAGCCATCAGCCTTTGTTTCTGACTTATGCAGATGAACTCCAGCATTTTCTAGGACTGTAACAATGCATAATATGAAGGGGTGGGTAGAGGATGCAAGAAAGAGAAAGGAAAAAAATGAATTAAAATGAAGCAAAACTCTTGGGATGGTTTATGCTGCAGGGTATTTTCCCAGAGTTCTGTCCAAGAATAATCTAGTAAAAATGTGGACAGAGAACCACCGACCCCAGCTTTCCCTCCGAACATATGCAGCTCTGATCAGTCTGGTATTTCAAGAAAAACAAGGTCCTGAACCTGAGTCCTCAGACACATAACAAAGCGCACTTCACAGCTGTGATGCACAGCGTCGATCGGCTTGGAGGCCTGAGTGGGTCCCAAGACAATGCCTCCTTTATCACCCAGAGGACAAATATCTAGACAGCAATATTTTCTGCTTGAATGCTTCAAGCAGCTCGTGCAACTCCTGACTGAAAGGGAAAACTGAGCTCAGAGTGTTTGCTGAGTGATTATTTTAATTTACTACTTGATGTAAATCTAAATGAACTGACACCCAGCTCAAGGTGGACAGAAAACAATCATTGCCGACGATGGGAGGCTGCAGGAATAAAGGGGGTCGCAGGAGAGGGGGTGATGTTACACATCAGCTCAGGTTTAGCCCAGGTTTACCCAACTTTTGCAATGGCATTGTAATAGATAGCAGCGCAGGCTCAGCATTCCGTTCCCTTCTCTCAATTACCATAATAAGTTCGGTAATTTTGTGCTGTTTATTTATCAGGCAAGGATAACAAAGGAGGCTGGGGAAGACTGTTCTGGAGACACCATGACAAAGCACCAGACAGAAAGCAGTCACGTGTGGGCAGATGAGCAGAGACACCCCTTCTCAGGCACCTGATTACTCTTCCTGAGTACTTAGAAGCAAAAATGATCCTTAAGAAAAACAATCGAAAATGCAGCACAAGCTAAACAGATGAAAACATGGGGTAAGGTGGAGATTGAGGAAACTGAAGGGGAGCCAGCTTGAAGAAATTTTAATTCCTTATTTAAAAAAACAAAAACAAACAAAAAAGAGAAATCTCTACTTTCTTCACATCAATTATCTGGGCGTGCTTACTGGTAAGGATAAAATATTTTTTTAAAGACCTGTTTGGCTAATTCCCCCTCCTTTCTTTCATCTCTGGCCCTAGTTTCTTAGAGCTGGAAGTTCATTAGATCTGGTGAATGTTTCTGAAAAACTCAATGGCAAAATCATAGCTATGTCTGATTAAAATGAACATCAGATCTCTCTGTGGTGCTTATATTATACAAAGCATCTTTTTCAGCTCTTGTTCCCCTCCCCCTTTTTTTAGCTCATGAAACACTGCACCAGTCATTGGACCAAGATATAGATTCCTATTACCAGGTTTGTCTCTTCTCCGTAAAAAAGACTTTAATTTCAGCTGTGTCTGCCTAACATCCCCTGCAAAAACCTGGCAATGTTTGCTAATGAGCATAATCCCCGTTATTTGTAGCACTGTTATAAATGGCACAGGGTATGTATATAAATCCCCAGGCATGATTCTGAAAATATGCCCAATAGTGGAAAAATATATCACCATGTTTTTCCACATTCACAATATGGAGCCAAGTTATAGTTCCTATCTTTTTTGCTTGTCCTTAACTATCAATTTAAGAATGATCTACTTGTATAGATCTGAACATGTATATATTAACATTAATTTCAGTAAAATATATATATTGCATATATAGTGTATATATTAGTATATAATGAATTTATGTCTTCATACATCTATTTAGTGAATGCAATATTAATATACTTGCATCTGTCAGGCATAATCAAAAAATACCTATTTCTCATGGATCTGAATCACTGCTTTCCTATGAGAAGCATTAGGATTCCATGTAATATCCTTGGACACTACCATGATGGCCACCATAGGTGATACATAAGAAAATACCAGCAAAATGAGTTTTCCACTTTTATTTTTACCTTTAAATATTGATGCTATTGAAAGTGAATAAGATTTTATTTCCAGAAAGATAACACAGCATTTGCTTACAATTTTTTTTTTCAAAATAGAATAGGTAGCTTCTTTGAAAATCATCATCCCAGGTTGTCTTTAAAAGACTGTGTGAAAAGGAAAGGAAGAAAATCCAATCATCTGCCCAGATGTTGTCACTATGGGATGTCTATTGCCCGTGGATGATAACGTGTCACAAAGCTACAGTCTTTCCAACATCGCCTAGTCCTTCTTGCTCTCTAGCTATCCATATTTGTACATGTAAATACACGTATATACAGATGCTAGGAGACCATGGTGGAACTATTTTGAGTTCTCCTCAAGGGCTGTTTTGGTGCCTTTCTGGTGATAGATTATTTGTATTATTTTGTATACAATACTATCTCAATTAGCAACTCATAGGTGAATGGTACCATTAGGTGCTAAGAATACAGAGGCAATTAGTGTAGGATCCTGGAGCTCAAGTTAGGTGGGTAAATTTATGAATGTTTGTTTTCTCTGGGAAGCATAGAAAACTGGTTGAATTTTTACCACATAGATTGAGGTCAGAGAGGTAAGCCTTTTCTGTGATCCAGAAATGTCATGAACTGTCCTCTGTGCCTGCTTAAGGGCAGTCCCATTTTACAGAAGCACTCCATTGTCAGCAAGGTTACAATAGTCTTCTTTCACTATGGTATCACATCAAATTAGCCTGCAGTATATACAACTTGAAGAAACTAGTCACAATTTCTTAACATGCTTCTTTTTATAGGTTAATTGATGTTTAGACCTCAGAGTAGTCTTTTAGAAGAAATATGTATTTCTCCTGCTTTTTTAGTGGATGAAAAAGTTGACTTAAAATATGGTCTTTTAAATACTGTCAACAGTTCCTGAAAAAGAAATTATTCTCTTGACATATGGTTTCATCTGATGGTGGCTTACAGACACGAGGTAGCAGAAAGAAAAGGGCTGATTTGATTGAATAATACAAGAGAATGTATTTGATTGAATAATCAAAATAAGAATTTTCTAGGTTATCATTCCTCACTTACACCAACTTGGACAAGCCCAAGCAGGGACTTTAATAGGCTTTCAAAATAACTCTTTCATAATACAGTAGACCATACAATAGTGTTTAGAATATTTTATTTCCATAATAAACCCTCATTAAGTATGTTTATCTAATGATATGACAGAACTGAGGAGAAAGAGAATATAAAAATATGTGCATGTGTTAAACATTAGCTTTTGCAGTAGATTTATAAATAAATTACAGATAATTTATAGAATCATGCCATATTTATAATTGCATGTTTAAAGCAATCTTCTTATGGTAATTGCATTGTATGACCGACTCTAAGAAGGGGAAAATTACAAATTTATATTTCCAGAGTTTACTGAGATGTGCTGTCTTTTATAGGTAAAATTGTATTGTGTAAAATTCAGAGTGGAAAATGAAGCTCCTATTTCAGTGTGACTCATACCACATTACTACATGTTCAGAAGTCTCAGCATAAAAAATGAGGTATAAACTATTTCACAAAGAGGTCATTGCTTAAATTCCAAACTAATTTTCAAACAAAGCTGCTACAAAAGAATCGATAAACTTCATTTGACAAAGAAAAACTCTGTTGGTGCCTTCAAGATAAATGACACATGGATTCTCCATTGAGGGAAATTAGGGATTTAAAGTGCACAAGCATCCTCCAATAAATGTGGTCCTCATGGTTCCTTCCAGAGTTATTTCAAAATAAGAAACAAGTGTGAGGTTGAAGAATACCTGAGGAGCAAAAAAAGCCGAAGCCATCACCCTCAAGTGCATTATTTATTGCAAGGGTGTTTCTTCTGGACACATTAGACAGGAATAATTAAATAAATTAACCTTCCTTTGTGTTGAGAAAATAAAGCACATTATGTTGTTTACTTTTGGGGATGTAGCATGACCTTATGGGGTAGGTTGTGTGTCAGGTTAGTACATACTTTCAGATGAGAACACCGACAGTTAGTTGATATAAATGAATGAATTATTATTTATTCAACAAATATTGATGTTTATTATTTCAAGCACTGCTCAATGTTTTGGGAAAATTGTGAACAAAATGTTCCTGCTCTCGAGGAGTTTATGTTTTTAGTTTTACTCACATGAAGTAAAGTGGTTTTTAAAAGTGTGTCATGCCAAGTGAAAAATAAATAAGGAAAACTGAGTGATAAACCGACTGTTTTAAGCATACAGGAAAAGAAGTTTGCTCTAAGAAGGAGACATGTGAGCAAAGGTCTGAATGAAGTGAGGGAACGTATAGAGAAGAGCAATACACATTTAAACAGCACAAAAGCCCAGAAATGTTACTGCAAATGAAATATCTGAGGACAACAAATGCAGCAGAACAGAATGGGAAAGGGGAGACATGCTGGGGTATGGGATCAGGGAAGTGGAGGGTATGTCATCTTTATAGATGAAGATCAGGTGGCCATAAGGATACGTATGTAAGATTGCAGTGATTAACAATCCCCAAGTGTCAGTAGCTGAAAACACCAAAGCCTTGGTTCTTACTCATATCAGGTGTACTACTGATAGTTTAGAGACTCTGAAATGTAGCAACCTATCATGGAAATCAGTTGGAAGAGTAGCCCATGTCAAAAGCATTGCCAGTTATAGCAGCAGGAAGAAATAAATCCCAGAAGGACCTCCTACCAGCAATTAACGTTCCAGTGTGGAAGATGACACATCACTTTCCACAAACAAGCCATTGACCAGATTTAGTCAAATAACCACATGCAATAATGATAGGAGTGGGGAAGAGGGACAGGTATAGACAGGAAGCACAATTCTACCACATGTCCAGTAAGAAGAGAGCAATAAATACTGTGTAAATAGCATTAACAAATCTTATAGTGAAAGCATTAGATTTTGTAAGAAGATAAAAGACTGTGAGAGTGTAAAAAATTATTTTTACAAGATTATCTGGTCTTGGTGGAGAGAATCTAGAGTTAAGGCTGTAAGAGGGAAGTTTAAGTCTTATAATTGAACCATATAAATGCTTCAGGTGAATGAAAATAATGGCTTGGAATAGCATGGTAGTAGTGGAGGTGACGGGAATAGTTGGATTTGGGATTCCATATAGAGTGTTTATGCCCCAGTCTCTCAGTTGTCTGTTTTAGTTTTGTCTGTTTGTTTGTATTTTGTTTTGTTTTTGAGACTGAAGCCTCAAATACTTAAGCAGGTATAATGAATGTGGAAATCAGCCTGGTGAAGCAGAATATGAAGGGATGTAGATATGGCTAATGCAGTCAAAGCAGAGCATGCCTATAACTGTATGTAAGTTCCTTTTTCTTTTAATCATAGCATCCAACAAAACAAACTTTTGCAGCTTCTGTAGTTTGCATGCTTCCTAGTTAAAATCAAACTAGTTGAAATAACAAATGAGTAAATAAAACAACCAATTCACTCTCCCTGGGTCTGAAGAATTAAAGTGACACTTTGGAAGATGCATGGTGAACCATAAACTTGTGTTGATAAAGCACCGATTGGCCAGGTAAAATTTCAGTTTAATCAGTAAGTGACAGACTGATTTAACATGTATTCAAAACTCACCATATAATTTTTATTTCAACTGAATTTATTTGGATTGTGTGAATCTTGTGATTCCAGGCTCAAAATGCAAGTTGCTAAGCCATTTTCTCCACTGAGGTAGTTTTTGCTGACATTTGATGCAAACAGTTGAGCAACTAAGGGAATTACTTAATATGCATAAATGCATAATTCCTGTTTGCCGTCAGATGTAGGATGCAGCATGGAAGCTGTATTCACGGCAAGCACTCCATTCGGATGTGGGCGATCCAGAAACATATCTTGAGAAGTTTTGGCTCTGTGTATTTCTTAAAGAAGTTACAAATTTGACATTTACCAAACATTGAAAGAACTTGTAGAGTTATGATTCTCACTAAGTTCTTGTAGTATTTCTGGATGCAGTCAGTGATGATTGCTCATGCTCGGTGGTGAAGGAAAAGGCTCATTGGAAAATAATCCATTAAATACCATAATTGATTTATTTCCTTAAATGTTTCCTCTTCCTTCATTCCTTGTCCCTTTATCTTTTCTTTTTTTCCTCTTTTCTTTTTCTCTTCTCTTTTTCTCTCCCTTTCCCTCTCCCCAACCTGCTCTTACTAGAGTATTACTTAGTTCTCACAGCATTCAAGACACAATGTTAGGTTCTAGGAACATTATATCAATCAACATAAATAGAATCCTGCTTTTACATAGTGTGTGTTTAGAGTTTTCTTTCTTATTCAAAGGAGTGTCAGACTAGCAAGACATACTATAATGAATGAACAATATTCAGTTTTATGCAAGTAAGAAACAAACAAACAAAATACAGCATCAGGACCTTACAATGTTCGTATTTAGGTTGAATTTGAAATAACTATTTTGTATGGCCATACTGTAGGGTGTCAGACAGAATCACAAGGCTCAACATAGTCTGGTTACAATACCCGTCGTCTTCCTCTTTTGAAGTGTAATGCAAATAACATTGCTTCCAAGGACTTCTACAAATATTCTAGGCAACAGCTCTTTCCAGGGTTCCTCCTACCCCTTTCTTAAGACATACCAAGGTTCATGTCAGTGGTCCAGCAGGTAACGTAAGTGAGTTGATCTGATCAAAATACTTGTGTGCATGTTGTGCAAATCAGAGATTTTCGTCTCAGAGACTTTTGTGATAGAAGAAAATTTACTTCATATGAATGATTCACATAGGAATTTGGCCACAATATCTCTTCAATTAAATTTCTTTACTAAAAATCTGGAATATTCATACAAATTTTTAATTTTAAGTGATTAGCTCAAAAGGTATGAAATATTATGTGAGCCCAGCAAACATATCATATATTTGAATGCAAACCCATATTTGGTCTGGGCTTCTCCAATGTGTGGCCTCCCTCTATATTCCCTATGTATTGCCACTTAACATTGAAGTTTCTACTGAATGAGCTGCATAGTGTGCTTAATCCCAGTGAGGCTGTGACTTCTGTGAAGCCAGGGGTACAAGTCTTTTGCATCCACCAGATAGGTGTTGGTCACATGGTAGGTTGCTGGGCAGCAGGCAGATCTTCAACACCAGATTACCCAGGGTCAAGTCCTTGCTATACCATGTACCAGTTATGTATCTGAGCATTGGTCGTAATTCATTTGTGCCTTGGTTTTCTTAACTATAAATGGAGGTTGTAGGACTTATACCTATCCTATGGGGATATTATGAAGATTGAATGATTCATATTTCTAAATTAAAATAATGCCCGGAGTATAGTAATGACCCTATAACACTTTTCAGATAAGTTAAATAAAAATAAATACATGTTACATAAAATGTCATCTACTTATCACTTCCAACTTCACTGAACGATAAGAACTTAAAGAGGAAATGGGACTTTTTTCTTTATTTATATTCAGTCATATAAATATATTTATATATGACAAGAAGACTATCAAAAATATAAAACTCATTTTTAAATCTGTACTAAAATAGTTTTCATGTAACTTTTTTTACTGAGGTGTTTTAAGATTTTTCAAAACTATTTTTGAAAGAAAACTTAGAAAGGTATGTTAAGTATTCTCAAATTTTTAATACTAAGCTACAGGTATGTATAGTTCTAAATAGCCAGTGAACATCTGGGATACTTAGTGCACTAATTTTTAAAGTTTCTCGTTATTTATCTGTTATGTGCCAGTCCACTAAAGCATTTAGTGGTTCCCCATAACTTAGGGCAAATTGATTAACTACATATTATACTCTAATAAAAATGCTTTTAGCGTGTAAGATTTCTATGTTCTTTTTCACATGCTGCCATCCTGGTAAACAGGCTACATATAGACATCTCTGTATTTGGAGAATTGGATACTAAAGCCTAATTAAGATGCACCTCTTATTTTAAAAAGTGCCTCTTATTCATTCTTTTTATTTACAAAAAAAATCATAGTTACAAAAAATAAAGTAGTAAGTTTTTTTTCTCATTCAGGCACTCTGCTAAAAAGAACAGTAGCAACAGTTATTTTATGTAATCCTTATAGCATCTCCATTTCTCCAATTTTGCAACTCAGAGAACTAAGGTTTGTAAATCCCATACAACAGAATAGCTGCCTAATTTCATGAAGTAAGAGATTTGAACCCAGGATTAGATATGACAAAAACAGTAATATTTTGAAATTTATTCAACTTCATATATTGGTTTCTTAGTGGGGAACTGATAAAAGCAAAATAGATGGTGACATTAATCCTTAACTTGATCAAATTTATTAACTGAGCAACTGATATATGTCAGGCAAGATTCATTGTCTTGTTCCTTTTATTATATATACATACGCCGGAAAAGTTAAGAATGTTTAGTTAATAATATACACTGAACATTCTGTCCATAATGCAATGAATCTCGAAGTGGGGCCCCTGGACCAGGAGGATCAGCAGCATCTGTGTATTTTTTTAAAGAAATACAAGTTCTAGGGACCCACTTCAAATCTACAGAATTGGTCTCTGGAGGTGAGGCCCAGCAATTTGCATCTTAACAGGCCTGGCAGATGGCTCTGATGCTGAAAAGTGGTAAAGAGTTCCCACTGAGAACAGAAGTTATAGAGAAAGACAGAAAAAATCCTGACATCCAGGTGTTTATTACAGCCTTTGGTGTGGGCTCAAGTAGATGCCAGAGCACTAGCAAAACAAAATGTAAACTGAGACAAATAAGAAAACACTGAGAAGAGACTTGACTTCTTACGGCCAGTGGTCTTCTCTGAAGATTACCCAAAGGAAAATATATACCCGAACATGCAACAACCCTACCAGGTTCATATTTCATTTCCTATCAGAAGGCTTAGGGTTATGAACATACTATTTGAGGTGCAATCTTATTCTAACTTAAAAAGTGTGCACCTCTCTCCCTTACCAAGCACTCCTTCCCTACACACAAAATGCTAATCTCAGAAATCTATCATCAAATCCATCAAGTCCACCTTCTAGCTGCTCCAATTTAGTCTTCTTTGCATTGATTTCTCCTTTATTCCCTTACACTTACCAAATTACATGACTAAAACCATACAACCATTCAAGAGTAGGCTTTGGATATCATTTCCAAATATCCAAAGCAGTCAGCAGTTCTCTAAGTCTCTAATACCTCATCAGTTGAATGGGTAGATTTCCCTTCTGATCCCTTTCACCTCTAAACTTCTCTGACTCTCAGAATTTGAGACACCTAGACATACAGTAAGTTTATGTGAGTGAGGGACCCTCCCTGATCGCATCGGTTGAGACAATGTCTTGACTAACGGCAAAAGCCACAGGTCCATACAGGCACCAAGGAGCCTGCTGTGTCAGTGCTCTGAGCAGTAAACCAGATTCATCCCACATATTTCCATGGTCACTGAGTTCAGAACAATCATTTCAAGGAGAAAAAGAGAAACAAGAGAACATGAGAATGCCTTTTTGTTTTCCCAGATGGCTACTTTGTTCTTGGTTGTTATTATTTATATTTGAAAAAATGATGAGTACCTTTTGTTTGTATATTTGGAGCCTGCAGGTACTTTAAAAGATTATTCACAGTTTTTCGAGAGGCAGGAAGCTGGTCAAGATGAGATGCAACAGCACCTTGTAGCCTTAAAATGCCCGCTTTTAAAGCTCTATTTGGAATGTGGCACATTATAATTGACAGACTTGACAAGCATTCTGGTTTCACGGGCTGCATGTCAGGATTCCTGCCCTATATTTCCATATCACCGAGCACTTCCAGTTTGTCCTTGAACTAATTTAAAATCTCCCTGGGTTTCAGGTTCCCCATCTTTGTTGAAGGCCCCACATCATTTGCCATGTACTCACAAGGCTGTTCTTAAGGAAGCAGTATGCTGTCTTGCAGCTTTCAGATTCCTTATCTTCCTACCCATTATGCAGATATCTATTTGTTGTCACTTGGAGAGAGGAACTCATATTGTATCTCTCATCCCCCAAAATAACATTTAAATTGTATCAATCTGTGAAAAAAAAATTATTTTTACAAACATAAACCCAATTTTTCAGTTTTTTACCTCTCTGGGTTTTTTTTATATCATATAGATCAAAAAATAGTTTAAGTTTCCTTAAAGTTTTTAAGGCAACATTTAAATTTTGAAGTTTTCTTTTTCTCCATAAATTCTGTGAGTTTAATTAATTCTTCAACAGAGAGAGACTTATAATATATCTGACTCCAGTAGTTCCAATTGATTATTGGCATAAAGACTATCCTTAATAGTGACTCATATATTTTATAAAGAGAACTTTATTTCACATACTGTAGTAGGGCAAAACAAAGGGCACATCTTGCTCTAGGTATAAAGAAGCCAAATGTAACTGATAAAGATCATCAGAAAGTTGTTTCAAACAGGTATGGGAAAACAATGTATGAATTTGAAAGAGTTTCAGTTTTTACTTTTCCCAGGACTTTGGAGAGGAATAACTGGCATATGTAAGCTTGTCCACATTAATTTTGCTGCCTTGGTCAAGTACCCCCACCAGAATAAAACTTGTGAAGAATTTTCTTTCTTCATTTTTCTTGATACGTAGAGGAATTAGTTCCCTCGGTGAGCCAAGGTGAATAGAAGTTAGTTTGGGGAAATGAGAAATATTCAGAGGAAGGAGAAAGTTTGAGGCAAACATATGGTTGAAATGCTCAAGTCGATTTCAGATCAAGCTGAGAGAGTTGAGATCTGTTGGTTCAGGGATCCAGTTCGCTGCACATTCCTACTGTGCCTGACTACTAATTGCATCCTATGTTTGTCAATCAAATATTTGCAATTAACAAAAATATTCCCTTAAGAGACATAAAGCAGAGCTGGCAAAGGATCTGGCACTTTGCTAAATAGAACTGGCTGCACACAGAAAATAAAGTAAAATAAAATAAAATAAAAATAAGGTATTAAAATATCCTATGACAGATGACACTGCTAGACACTCCCATTCAAAACATTAGCAAGCAGAATAGGTGGCATGGGGGCTTTTCAAAGGGATTTTGTTCAAAGAACAGAAACTTTGATCTCAGTGTCTCTGACCCCTCCTCCACCTCTGATTCTTCAATCTACAAGTGCATATAGTGGTTTAATTTAACTCTGTGCATAATTTGCCTAAGGATAAAAGTTGATCTAGATTTTTTTAACTCCAATTTCACAAATGCTCTACTTTCTCCTGCCCCTTCCCCCACTCCTTACAGATTTCAAGAGGGAAGGCTGAAGAGGAAAGTGACTAGAATATTAAGGACTGTGAGATATTCGTAGGAAACTGTAATTTGTATATTGGTAAAAAAATGCCAGTAATTTGTTGGGAATTGAAGACTTTCTATATTCAAGAGTGAAGTTTGGCAGCTGTGAACTGCTGCTTTATAAATCAATATTACATTGGAAAATGATGTTTGAATGTTTGTGTCATTGGGGTTTGTCTCTAACATAGTTCAGTGACAAGAAATGTTCAAACAAAACAAACATAATCTTTTCCCTGTCCTTTAGGATACGTTACAAACACAATTCCACAATAGGAGCGTAATAGTCAAATCAATGACAGAACTTCTGTAATCACATAAAACACCTCAGCTGTAGAAATGCTTTTGGAGATGCTTTGCAATATTCCCTAAGAAAGGAATATGTGGCTGTCAGATTAACAAAAGTCAAGTGGAGGTGAGATAATGTTCATTATTGAAAAAAAAATGAAAAAAATGTCCTTGCATGATGGAGAGAATATGCATTCCTGTTTAAGAAATTAAGGTGAATCAAGGTGACTTAATGTTGCAGGAGTCGTCTCAATGGTCACTAACTGGAAAAGTGAGCATTAAAAATTAGTCACTTGATTTAAACAAATTCATCTGAATTGTTATTAGATAACACATAGGTTTAATCAAAATTAATTGCTTGAGTGAATTTTTCAGTTTTGTAAGGTTGCTACTTGTCTCTGAGTTGCTAAGATTCTGCGCTGTGATTCTGGTTACTGCAGGACAAAGGGGAGCTCAGGCCATGCTGCTCTTTGATTATTGTCAGTTCTCCCCAGAGTGCAGCTACGATAGGGTTATGATTAGGAAGAGGCATGAGGAACAGGAAATGGGGTGGTTAGCATAAAGTCATTGACTCATTTTCATAGGCAAAATCTGATACTTGGTGGGGGCAGGAGATAAAGAGTTGTTTTAATGGCCTAAATTATCCAAAGAACAATCACTTTTATAGTATAATAATAAAATAGCTTGCATGTTTCCAAGAATGCTATTCCAAGCCAGCAATCGCACCAAACGACACTATTGCACTGCTCCAGTGGCTTCCATCCTTATTTTTTTATACCATCTGCCAGTGAAATGTTTCTGAGAACATACCTACAAAACATTACTACCACAGTACTAGATTAGGCACGTTATAAAGCATTAGCAAAACAGAAAAGTTAAAATGACAGAATAAAAGGTAATCAGAAATCAGTGCTACATTCCTGAACTCCATCTTCTACAGACTTGCAGATTTCCTCTACAGTGGAGAGGCAGAGGGAATTGGTGGGGCCCCAGGTTTTTCTGAGTGGAATGGGTCTCAGTTGACCAGAAGCCCAGCAGCAAGTAGAAAACCCTTGTTTGCCATCAGAGAACACCAGCACTAATCTGGGGATTAAGTAGAAAAATGGTTGTACTTAAATTTGCAATAACGGTGCTCAGACCACTCCTGATTCATTTTGATTCCATCGGCAGAGAAGTACAGAAATTCAGAGCCCGCTAATAACTAGATGAAAACTGAAAAATTCTCTCAAACAATTCTTTTTGATTAAGATGAAGTACCATCAAATAATGGGTGAGATTAATTTTTTAAACTAAATGAACAATCTGCACTACACCCTTGGTGGGGGGAAGTGGCACTAGGATGGAGATAAGTGGTGTGTGTGTGTGTGTGTGTGTGTGTGTGTGAATTCCCAGGGGTACCCTGGTTGAGTGGAGAGAAGAAAACACCAATCTGATTTTAGCAGATGATGCTGGCCCATTTTTAAGTAGTACGACTTTGAGGCTCCAGTTTGAGTTGACCTGGTAAAGCTCACTTAGTCCATTTTCTCAACTACTTCTCTATAGAATGGGGATAATACAGTCTATTTTGCAGAGTCATTGTAAGCATTAGAAATAATTTTTATAAAATCACTCACACAGAATTCTATAGCAGTTGCTGAAAACATGATGGTCACTCTCATTCTATAACTAGAGGAGACAATAGAGCCGGTGCTTGGTCAAAAATATTTACTGACTTTACAAGTGGAATGAACAGTGATGAGGGCAGTCGTGAGTACATTTTTCTTTCAGAATTCAAAGTCCTTTCGTTTCCATTATCATATTTAATGTTCACAATGAATTTGAAAGATATATAGAATAAATTTAATTTTCCCTATTTTACAGATATGGAATAATTGATAAAGCATTGTCATTCAGTGGTGGACCTGAGAATGGAACTCAGGACTTCTGATTTCCAGACCAGTAATGGAAAAGAATCACATATATTTTGTATATATTACTTTTTATGAAAAAAAACTCAATCTGGCACCAGGATATAGCTTAGCAGCAGTGCCTGCCTGGCAAGCATAAGGTCATGTTCCCAGTACCAAAACAAAACTAAAAAAAAAAAAAAAGAAAGAAAAAATCAAAACCAAAATCAAACAAACAAAGAAACAAACAAAGTATACACACACACACACACACACACAAACAAAGAAACAAACAAAGTATACACACACACACACACACACACACACCTCACCTCAAGCAGATAGACTTGGTGATATATATGTGCTTAAAGATTTTCTTTTTCTCCAAGTTAACTCTTTTTATACCAGTCTATCTTCTTTTTCTTTTCCCCATTGCCCAGCAAATTCCTTGGTAAAGCAATATACATCACAACATAAAGAACTGAAGAAATGAAAATGGTGTCTATAATGTGTGTTCTCTACTCAAAGCTTGGTTCAGCTGTTGAACACATAATAAAAACCAAAATCTTATATTTTATTAAATTTTGGATTTCTTTTTTTCTTCCATCAGCTGGATGATGTCAATATAGTTTACCAAAATATGTAAGTAAACAAAGAAAAAGAAAGGAAGGAGAAAAAGAAAATCAGACCAGAGACAAATTTCATGTCCACCAGCAACATCTTTGGCTCTCTTACATAATAAATAAAGTGACAAATAACACTCTACTCTTAAGAAATATTGATTGACTTCCTTGACACTTTAAGCAAGACAGAAACCCTGCTATATATTATCTCAATTTTTTTGTGCCTTAATTTTTGTTGAATAGTATTTCTTTAAAATTTATGTTCACTGGAACTTCAGATGGTTACCTTATTTAGAAATAGGGTTTTGGCAAGTATTAGCTGCAATGAGATCACATTGGATTAGAGTAGACCTTATATATAATGTGGTTAATGTCCTTCTAAGAAGAAGAGAGGGGTAAAAAAAAGAACTTCAAGGATACATACAGAAGAAGATGGCCATGGAAAGGAAGCAGAAACTGGAGCCATGTACCTATAAAGTGAGACTCTTCTTTAAAGCCTTTAGAGGAAGTACAATATTGCTCACCCATTAATTTCAAATTTCTAGCCTCTAGAACTTTTTGAGAATAAGTTTGGTTTAGTTGCAAGTTTGAGATATTTGTTACTGCAGCCCTATGTAATAATAGTGTCCAAATACATTCCAGTAACAGAAATGAACTTGTGAGTTTATGTTTTATATTAATTCTTGGTGGTGAATGACCTTACACAGTTTGATAAGAACATTAACCAACACTAAGTGTTAAGGTCATTTTATGTCTTTTGAAGCAAATAACATGAACACTTCCAGACTAACTTGAATTGACTGAGTCCCTGTACAAAAAAAAAAAAAAAAAAAAAGACAAACAAGGAAAATCTCAGATATTACTACTTGATTACATTTTTGTTTCATATAAAATAATAAAACACCCATTTCCACAAGTAACTACAATTTTTGGATTTTGGATTTGTGTGTTTTCTTTTATAATATATAAAATATAATTTGATAACCCAGGCCATTTGGCTAGGTGTCAATCTTCATTCAACAACTCCAAAGAAACTTTAGAATCAAAAACAGATTTAGGTTCCTGATAGCATTTCTCTACCTCTACAACATCATTTTGAACTCAGTACTGACCAACTCACATTTCCAGATTAAACCCCTTCCTAACATCTTGAACAGATGCCGCTGCAGCCCCCATAACCTCCTCCTTGCTTTGAGTGCAAGTGCCTAGGTGAAGGAGAAAACCCGAACCTATCTTCCAGTGATTTCAAGATTCATATAAATACTGTTTTCATTTTAAAAATATGTCACTTTTGAAGAGGTGTTGAAAATCTTCATGCTTCCAACACCCTTCATGCAGTATATGAGCACACAGTGAGCCTCTCCCCTGCATGGCAACAGTCTTGTATGGGGTGTTAGGCTCCTGAATTTTGCCTCCTTTGCTGTCCATTGTTTGTCAGGAGTCTAGTTCTATCCATTTTAATACCACAATCTTTAAAATCCACCCAGAATAACTATCATCTCTTCCACACCTGCTGTTCGCTAACAAAAGTAGTAAATTCTTGATATTCCTTCCTTACCTCTGAGTCAGGCTCGGTCATTCTCCTTTATAGATAAAACAACCGAGGCTCAGCGAGGTGAAGTGATTTGACCAATAAAAGCTCACAGCTAATAAGTGGCAAAGTAGAATTAAAACCTGGCTTTTTAAAAAAAATTCAGCTCTTTTTATTTTACTTTTAATCTTCTAAAATATTTATTTATTTATTTATTTTTGAGGCAAGGTCCCACTAGGTAGTACAACCTGGCCTTGAACTTGCTCATGTAGCCTAGGCTGACATCGAATTCACTGGGATCCTTCTGTTTCAGCCTCTGGAGTGATAGAGTTACAGGTGTGCACCACCATGCCTGACAAAAATTCCTGGTCTTTGAATTTTTTATTTTGCTTCCCAGGTATAACTATGGATTATATTTGATTCATTATAATTGAATATAGAGAAAATTGATTATAGAAAAAAATAAATATTCAAAATTAAAACATCATGAGTAAATATTGCATAGCTAAGAAATTTTATAGCATGATGTATTTTTAACTTTCCACTAGGAAATTTAAATATTTTACCTGTATAAAATGCCACTTTGTTGATTTGACCTTGTCTTGGTTACTTTTCACTAGTTGCTGAGACAAAATACCTGATGCCCAAAATTAGGGAAGGAAAGGTTTATTCTTACAGTTTCTTGGGAGTTTCAGTCCATACTTAGTTGGCTGCAAGGCAGTGTGGCATGGCAGGGCTGCCGTTCATGGCGGCCGCAAGCAGCAAGACACTGGCAAGACAGGAGGGTGGAAGCACGGAAGCAAGCAAGAGGAAGGCTGGCCTCTTTTACACTGTATGTCAGCTCCATCCTTGGGCAGGTGCAGCACTCACATTGCCAATCCCTGCGCCAGACAACAAACCAATAACAAACCAATAACTCAGCCCCATCAAAAGTATATGAGGACTTGGGGGTGGGACATAGTATACCACCCAATACATTCCACCCCTGAACCCCCAATGACTCATGTACATCCTTAGTATAAAAGACATTTAGTCTCTCTCCAAGAGTTGCCAAACTCCTAACAGTTTCAGCACTGTTTAAAAGTCCAAGTCTCAAATCTCCTCCAAGATCTATGGCAAACTCTTAACTGTAACCCCCTATACAAATGAAAACCAGGTTAAGCACTTTAAACATATAAAGGCACAAGATAAACATTACCATTCCAAAAGTTACAGACAGGAGAATAGAAAGCATTGGAACCAAAGCAAGTCCAAAATCCAACAGGGCAAACATTAAGTCCTGGAGTTCTCTGCTCAGCATCTGAAGCAATCTGTTTGCAAGCTCCAAAAGGCTTGAGTGATTCCACCCCTGTGGCACTGTCAGAGGTCTTAACTTCCATAGCTTTCCTTAGACAATCCGTGTTCCTTGGCTTCACCCTTACATCTTTACACCTTGCTCTCTGCAGGCAAGACAGAAACTGCCTTAGCCTTTTCTCTTACTTAAAACCAGTGCCACGTGGATGCTGCCAAGGTCTGCTGCCAGCTGGAGCAGTAGCCAGTCTTTCCTCCCTCTTGGCTGTAGGGATTGACTGCCTGGATCACTGTGATCTCTGAACCTGATTGTGAGGAACATCTTCTCTATGCTGCCACCATTCTAGAATCTGGCATGGCCACCTCCATTTTGGAACCTCCTGTGGCCTCCGTCACCACTCTGGAACAAGGCACTCAGCAGCTTTTTCCTCTGAGCAAACTCTTTCACTTTTGAAGGCCTGAGGCTGCAAAGGGTGGAGGCCCGCTGCTTCCTGGGATGCCCCCAGGCCATCTTTTTATTCCTTTGTTCCATCTCAGCAATCAAGGTCTCAGCTAGATCTTTGCAGTCCACAACTTTATGGCCAAACTCACATTTTAAATCACCATGCTCCTTGCTCTTTATGTGCAACATAAATCTGGCTAAGAGCCCCCACCAAAAGTTGGGCCACCATTTCAATGTTTGGCTGTCTCATAATTTCTCTCTATAGAGTAATTAGTCCTTTGCCCTTAATCTCAGTCTCAGGCAAAGTGTTTGGGCATAAGCAGAATGCAGACAAACTTTCTGCCAAGCCGTAACACACATTGTGTGGAGTCCAACAACTAATGTGGTCCTCCTTCCCAGCAAAAACCTCCTTACCTGCAGGCTTTCTATCAGCCTTCTGGTCTCCTGGGCTCTGCCAGAATCTCCCATACAGAACAACCTAAGTTTTTCCAGCTCTAGGCATATAGGCAACATCTCTGAACCTTTCCAAACTTTTCCCACAAGCCATTTCCAAAGACTCTCGAAACATGTGATCAGGAACAGTCAAAGCAATGACCCCACTCCTGGTACCAAATTCTGTCTTGGTTACTTTTCACTCATTGCTGAGACAAAATACCTGATGCCCAAAATTAGGGAAGGAAAGGTTTATTCTTACAGTTTCTCGGGAGTTTCAGTCCATACTTAGTTGGCTGCAAGGCAGTGTGGCATGGCGTGGCTCCCGTTCATGGAAGCCACAAGCAGCAAGGCACTGGCAAGAGAGGAGGGCAGGAGCACAGAAGCAAGCAAGAGGAAGGCTGGCCTCCTTTACACTGTATGTCAGCTCCATCCTTGCGCAGGTGCAGCACTCACATTGCCAATCCCTGCGCCAGACAACAAACCAATAACAAACCAGTAACTCAGCCCCATCAAAGGTATATGAGGACTTGAGGGGGGCATAGTATATCACCCAATACAGACCTGGACAAATTTTTTTTCAATTTTTCTTACATGTTAAAAAACAGATTTAGAAGTAATCTCTGAGACCTTTTGAGATCTAAAATTCTATATTTCCCATGCAGGCAGTTAGAAATATATGACTGATGTCATTCCCTGGACAGGCATTATCAGTATAGGAAATTTGATACAACTTTCAGTTTTCAATATTACATGCCAGCTTACTTTTTGGATCACAATTCTAATGCCTAATTTATCATAGACATGAATACATATGCAACATTTAATCAATCAAAATTAATATTCCACACAATATAATCTTTCTAAATGATATCTAAATTAATTGAAAAGGATACAGCCAGATGAAATTGTATGCATCTTACTTCAATCATTAAAATGACCTGAGATTTCTCTGCATGATAAAAGCTAGAGTTTTCTTACAAAACTATTGGGTAAGGACTGCCTAAAGCAAAGGACTGGTGCTAGATAGGTGTAGACAGTGTTAGGAAAGCCTCCAAGGCCTGTGGTTAGGAAATAGAGGCCTGTGTACAGAGGCACATCAAGAAGTGTACTAGGAAGGAGAAGATAGAGCTCACACCTTACTGGCCAGAAAACATTCCCTGAGTATACCTGGAATGTAGTATATGTAGCACATGTCAATCAAGTGCTTTAAATGGTTTCAACGGCAAATATATTCACCCTTATAAAGAGGTTTACAACTACTCATAATCCAATTATTAACTCAGCAGAAGCTTCTGCCTCAGTAGAAGTACTAAGCCTAGCTTGTGGCAGGATATAACTGGTACCTTTGACTGCAACATAGCCAACCAACAACCAAAAGACCATAGTGGTATAGAAAATTGATTTAGCTCATGATCTGCTGGACCTGAACTGAGCATGGCTCATCTTACTGTATTACTTACTATGGGTTGGCAGAGATATGTGATCAGCTGGGAAGTTCTGCTGATCTAAGACTTTCATGGCGCAGATGTCTGAAACCAGAAGATTCTGTTTGACATGTCTCTCATCCTGCAACAGAATGATTTAGGCATGTTTTTCTGCTTATGGCAGAGGGTAAGAATGAGCAAGTCCTTTAAAACAAGCGTTGCCAGCCTGTAGCCTCTCCAATTTTGTCACTATTCCATTGGTCAAGCAGGCCACATGGCTCAATCAGTGTGGGATGCTAGTGTACACAGCCTGGAAAAGTCACAGACACAACAAGGAGAGTTAAATAGTGGGGCAAATATCAATCATTACAGATTCTGACTATGTGAAAGCAATGGAGCACATCAAGGACCTCAACCTTTTGAAAATTCTGGCCTATGTAATTCAAACTTAAAAAATACTTTATCTATGGATGAATAAATAAATGAACGAAGGAATAAGAAGGCTGCTCTATAGTATGCTAGACAACTCTGCCACTTTTTTGGAGAAAAAAAATTTACTTAGTTTTGTACATATAGAGAAGAAAAACTGCTATTATTTTAAGAATTCTTTACTTCTCTTCGAGAAGTTTCTATTCTACACAACCAACATGATTTCTAAGCACTATTCATGTTAGAGTGATATGGAAGAATTCCAAGTGTAATACTACAAGCATATTTGGGGGGAAGAAAACAGATTGAATTTTGCTGAATCTAACTTGTAGTCCCAGAATGATACAGCGCCAGATTAGCTATGCCCCTATCAGCCTGTCAGACAATTATACGGGGCTCATAACATGTCTTCTGTCCTGTGCTCATTTTCATAAGAAACTCTAGTTTCATTTGTTCTAGGACTGTTTTCTCTAAGATTTACTGTTTAAGAATAATAAACATTAAATAGAACAAGTATTTCTGCTGAGTTAAAGCTGAACCACTCAGCTTATATTTTCATGGTTCTATCTCAGTGTCTATAGCTTCCTACCTAGAATTTATATTTCTTTCCTACAGTAGTTATGGCATCTGTCTGGCTCCAGTCTAATCCTATATTTTTAGCAGCACAGAATAAAGGTGGGAATAGCAGCAGTCCATAAATTTGGCTGGAAATGTGTCTTTCAGTATGTTGCTTCTTTAGAAACATAAAGGATATTTTAAGCCTGCTACAAACAGGATGAGATACTGGAAGTCTATGTTACCCTGTGTGTTCATTGATGTTTGTGCTGGTTTGGAAACAAGCCACAGGATGTGTTTGACTTGGAGGCACCTGTGATGGAACTAAGGAGAGAAATATGAGATTTTGACCTTGAAGAAATGTAATAGTATATAACTGTCTTTCTAAGAATTAGGTAGATTAGGTCACACAAACCTTAAAGTTTCAGTACCAGGGAATAGATGGAAACCCTTCTTCTCTGTCAAGGTGAGCTTGACGTTTTGATCCCTGGGAGCCAGCAGCTGTGTGTGATAAATAGCCATCAGCTGCTTCATTCTAGGCCTGTAGGACTGCCCATGGGCTCTAATGCCGCCCACTGAGCTACTTTGAAGGAAAATGATGCATTTTTAAATAGCACATTAATATTAAAAAGAATTCAATGAGCAGATCAAGGGCAAAGGCACTTATTCCTTCACAGAAATTTAAGTTTCAGGTAAAATTCACACTACTTCCTCATATGAATCAGATGGTTCTGCTCTCTTACAACATGAATTCAGCCCACACAAGTGGAGATTAACACACATGGTAATACTGAATGGTGACAATGCCTCAAAAATACAGACTGGCATCTCACAGTAGGTACACAATGAATGAATGCATCTTCTTAGAAAGAAAATATGTCCTTTGCTTAAATATAGTATCACTTTTCTTCAGAGGCCATTTTGTCATAATAAACAAGTCACCTGTTGCTTGAATTTCATTGTTCCTTTCCTCCAGGGAAATGGAGAAAAAGAAGTGTATGTTTCCCTCGGCCTCTCTCCCAGCTTTCCTTACAATTTCAGTATTCTCTTCTTCCTTGCCCATAGTTCAGAAACAGAGTGCAGGCTGTAGCTTAGACACTTCCTTCTGGCCTTTTGGGTAAAACCCTGCAGAATCTACAAAGTGACCTCAACATCCTTGAGTTGAAGAACACTAGCTCATCACAAGCACACCGGCTCTCTGCCACCAGGAAATGCAACTCATCTATATGTTTGTTGATGCAACCATATGAAGAATGAAGTTATATATAAAAGTTTTTGTGCATCTAAAAATTTCTGATATTTTTCCCAGATATGAATTCCCAGATGCTATTACCAGACGTCCTTGCTCCACTGCTTCAGGGAATGTGGGAAGAATAGTCAAGGAAGATGAGCAATCAGACGTTCGAAAGTTCTGCCAAAGGTTGAGCCCTCCAACAGTAGGTCCTAAGCTGGCATCTGTGAAAAGTTGAGAGTATGGTGCTAACTGGGGGAAATTATCTGTGGAAAGAAGGGGGCAGAAACAGGATTCAGCAGAGAAAGAAGGTAAAATGCTATGCAACCCCAACAAATTCGCTGGCACCAGAAGCAAATTCTGGAGAGAAATTTTCCCACTGGTGCCCTCATCCTAAAATGGTCTAGGCCTGAAGCCTTCACCTGACTCAGTCACTGGATAGCAGTCAAACAAAATGGTTTTGTCAGCTGTACCTAGACAGCAACTGGAGGCTGGCTGCCCTCTACACTTCCACAGTCAGTCAGCAAGTCATAGAAGGACAATTTTGACAGCTCATTTCCATGTCTACTGCAGTCTTAAAGGACCACTCCTATACAACCAAGTTATATAGAACCTGGTGCCTGAACTAAAGACTGCTATGTTGCCAGACAAAAATGGATTTGACTAATCTCATCAGAAAGAAAGTAGCTCATCAACCACAAGACTCTGGGAAAAATTACGCAGCTTACTTTTTATTTTGTCTGTCAAAAGAGGACAGAAATAAAGCGTGAGTATGAGTAAGGAGGAGAATGTTCATAGAATTTAGTCCAAACTTATCTAACATTGATATTTTTAGCATTTTTAAACAAAGTAAAAAAAATTTAAACATTTTCAAACTAGGGTTAAACTTACTCATCAATGAAAGTAGGACACCATGGTCTCTCAGCCATGAATCTATAAGTGTTAATGAGCAGGGACACTCAGATTCAAGAATCTACCTGTTTCCTTTGAGAGCTGTGAACAAAAACCCCTCATATGTTTTATGTGAATTTTATGGACAACTGGATCTTTCATAACTGTCTATGAATATGTATCCACATATAGATATTGTGAATTGTACATATTTTGGCAAATATTATACCAGTCAAATTCTAATTCATAACTAATTTATAAAAGTATTATTCATATTTTCTCTAACAGTAGTATGAGAGTAATTTATTAAGAAATTATTTTCTTAAATATGACCAGAATTACTTGTTCTTTACTTATAAGGTATTTGATCTTCAAGGCATAATCACAAACATTTTTTTTGTTTTTTTGTTTTTTGGAGGTACCAGGGATCAAACTCACAACCTCTCACCTGCCAGGCAGGTGCTTAAGCCACTGAGCTAAATCTCCAGCCCTAATAATTGCAAATCTTTATACACAAGCATTAAACTGTCAACAAACTAATTTTAAGATTTTAAGAACATGACACTGAAAAACTTTCAACTATTTCAAATGCAAGCATTGATATTTATTTTATCTGTTGTTAAACTAAATTTTGCCATCAATACTTTGCTTGTCAGTTCAGCTTTAAAGAGATCACAGGATGACCTGGTAAGCTTTGATCATAGAAAATGAGAGGCAAATACTCTTTCCAGATAGTGTTAGACTCTAGATAGTGTTAACGATTCATTAGTTATGTATGAAGGTTGCTAACCATCACAGAAGTTCCATACCATTAGTGTTTATAATGGTAGTGTATAATAACCATTGGCATAGCACAGGACTCTCAGGTTGGAGCAAATCATTCCACTGGCATCCTCCCTAACACATATTGCAAGGCTCTCCAGTACCCTATGCCTTAACAGTTATTCTAGAATACTTCTGGGAATGCATACCTAGAATATGTGGGTTAGCATCTGAATCTTACACGTACTGGGCAATAGCTTAGCAAGTTTGTAGCCAGAGTGGTTCTGTTTTTGGGATTAGGTAGAGTGATACTTAGCACTGATGGAAGCTTACCTGCTTAGTCACAGCTGTTAGGTTCTTTTGATATATATGTAGAACTTCCAATAGTTAAAGGAAACCTTGGGTTCTCAGTCTTAATTATAGGCTGAAGACCACCTCATCTGTTTAGATGACTTTTCAGCCCCAATGTTCCAGAACAGGACCATGTTCAGAGATTAGGTTTTTGCAGAGGGGGTGGAATTAAAATGAAGCTGCTCCAGATTAGATTCCAGAGCAGTATAACTGGAAGAAGAAGAGACACCGGAAACACATACAGAGAAAAGATGTGAAAACAAAGTTGTCAGTCTGCAAGCTGAGAAAAGAAGCCTCAGATAAAACCAAATCTGCCCATACATTGTTTTTTAGAGTTTTAGCTTTGAATACAGTGAGAAAATAAACTTCTGTTGTTTAAGCTTTCTGATCTGTAGTATTTTGTTATGGTAGGATTAGCAAACTACAGTGCTATCTCAGTTCAGAATTCGTGCTTGCTATTTCATTGCAACAAGAATCATGGAAGGAATTCTGTGATTAGAGTGATGGAAAGAATTACATTTGTGAACCAAGGTACCACTGTAACACAAATTCATTCCTCTTGGGTTGTATGACATAGATTGGGTTGTATGTTACAGTGATAGCCAACTTTCAACCAGATACATATTGACTGGGAAGCAGGCACAAGGACAGTCGTTCACCTCATGTAATATGCTGAAAGATTATGAGTTTTTAAAAATTTTTACTGAAATGGTTACAAGACATAGATGAGACAGTTATCTATTAGGAGGATTCAGCTAGATTTCTGCTTGGAGTCAAGAACAAAAATCCTCCAATCAGGCTCTGTTGGTTTGGAATCCTCAGTTTGAAATTCTGTTACAATGGGTAAACACATTAGGGCTGGCTAGATTCTTTCATTTTGTTCATGAAAGGGTGAACATACTGTACAGCATTTCTGGCCAATCTAGATCTCGAACACTACTTATGATGAAAATTTCTAACATTTAGTTTCCTAGCTAGTTATACTCAACCCTCATCTCTAGATATGAATTTGTAAAACGATTCTTTGAAATGCAAACTAATTTTGGTAGATATGCTAACCAAGAGTCCCTAGGTCATAGAGCAAAATTGCCAAATCCATATACATAGCATATGATGCAGCTTATAATGAAGTTTTATTTTATTAATTTAATGATTTTCAAAATTTGACATAATTTCCAACTGTGCAACAAATTGCAAAACAATGCAAAAAATTCCTAGATACCCATAACTTTCTTAACTTTCTACCATATTATTCCTCTCTCTCTCTGTCTCTCTCTCTCTCTCTCTCTTTTACTTATTGAGACAAGGGTCTCACTATGTAGTGTAGGCTGACCTTGAATTCTCTTATGTAGCCCAGTTTGGCCTTGAACTCACAGTGATCCTCTTAACTCAACCTCCTGAGTGCTGGGATTACAGGCATGTGCCACCACACCTGGTTTTTCTTCCATTCTTATTCTTATTGTTATTCTTATTCTCTCCTACTTCAAAATATTTTATAGTAAAATTTTAAAACCAAGATATAGCCTTCATTAGCACAGAGAAATAATTAAAATCTGGAAATCAACATTTGGAAATGATGATTTCTAATTGCTCATCTCTTTTACGGTTTTTAGTTGTTTATTTATTTATTTTTTAATGCAAAAGAGGAGAGAACATTTTTCTCCTTTCCATATATCTGTGTCACTAGGAACTCAGAAATTCTTATGATACCCATTATATTCTATTCTCTCCTTGTCCTAATTTATTTTGATGTTCAAACTGTTCAAAGTTTGCTAGTGGAAGCACCTTTCATACTGGGTCCTGTGTTTTTTTAACTTGTTTTCATTATTCTTTGAGCACATCCTTTCCCTTTTACATAATATAGTTCAGTATCACCTTGTGCACACACTGATATACATACACACTCACATATGTATTTCTAAATCTGTATGTTGAAGTAAATTATGAGCAATATAAAAGGCCATTTTTCTGGAGGCCTTACAGTTTTACTAAGCCCTCATGATTCCTAGTCAGTTCTTTCTCTGTGTTTTACCATCATAGTAGCTTTACTCCTGCACAAGAAAAACTCTTGTTTCTCTTTCTTTCTCCTTTATAAACTATTTAATATGAATTGTGTCAAAATCCCAATTATTAACAAGAGGAGAATTAGCTCACCTTTACTTGAGGACCATGCCAATTAATTCTCAAAAGTTCTTTTGATGTTAAATGATGCAAAGAAGTTATCATTTTTTGCCCCAAATGTTTGAGTCCTTTTAATGTAGCAATTGAAAGGGTGTGAGGAGGACCTATGGGCAACTATGGTCAGTTTTCCATCATAAAAAAAATTGAACATTTACCTTCTGATATTTATTATCTAGTTTTACCAATGATGAAATGGAGAGATTAACTAAGTTGTTCAAATATCCTCAGCCAGTAAATAATGGATCTTAGATTTAACTCCAGATTTTGATCCTATAACCCAGCAACATTCAGCTCATCATCAAGTTAAAAGGTCGAGAAGACACAATTTAAAGAATTTAGAGGGTCCATTTGCAACTCTTTGAGTTTTGTGGATTTTTTTTTTCATTTTGTTTTTTCATTTTTACTTTTTCACTTTCTTTTATGAATGTACATTATTCTGGAATTTTCCAAAGGTTACATGACCAGTGGTGATGACAGCATCATATTGACGACTAATGGTATGTACACTCTCTCACGTATTCTGTCACAGTAGCTTTGGAGAACAAATATGTGAATTTGCAGATATGAGCTGAGATTTCTCTCATTACTTTTTCCAACCTGTCTTTGCTTTATTAAATATAACATTTGTGAACCCTTTAGTATCTATGTATTATTACTTTCAAATCTAAAAATTATTTTTTCCTTTCTTCTCTTTTGTTATAAGTACAATATAAATTACGTATATATGTATGTACATTATAGATATACATACAAACTATATTTACATGTTTTGAGCTCTATTTTATGATAATATATTTCTAACTTCCTCTGTTTTACTTTCATATGTGTAATTCACACATGAAAATGCTCTTTTGTGTCCTCAGTAATTTTTAAGTGTGTATGGGAATCCTGAGGCCAAAATGCTAAACAAACACTAATCTAGGTCATGTGTTTTTAGGATGCAAGCACTACATTTATTTCCAAATTTATAGTTTCTTCCCTTTGCCTGTGAGACAAACACAATCTTTGATTTAAAATGAAACTGTTCTGAATAAACATTTCATTTCAGGGGGAAAATTAAGAGGAAAGAAGAACACGCAAAAGCAGCATCAACAATGTAAAGGGAAGGGCTAGTTAAGTTAGTAGTCAGTCTACATGTAATAGACTGCATAATTGAAGGGTAGCTTCCCTTTGCTTAGAGCTGCTTATCCTTACTTTCCTAAGCCAAAGACACAAAAGCATTCCCACCAATTAGATTGCCACTCTAAGGTAAGGAAAAATTCAGAGCTCTGGCTGGGGATAGGTAAGTATCTAATTTTCCAAGAGGTAGATGAGCCTACCTTACTGCTGTTATATGATCCAATATAACCCAAGAACCTCAAGTAATATTTCGGAAAGCAGCAGCATTATAATACGGCAATGCAAGGTTAAATGGCCAACTGCATGTGGAGTGACTATTTGATAACAAGCAGAGGAGAATAGGCATTGCCTTCAGCCAAACTTCGTGCATCTTAGCTGTAAGACAGATCCTTAGAACACTATCACATTACAGGTGGCCTATTCTTTGGGAGAATAGGTATCCATTGAAGCCCACTGCATTTAGACAGCAAAGAGCCACACACTAACCTCTTCTGATGAGTTTAGTATAAATTAAGAAGATAGATCAGATTAAGTTTCCCTTAACCTTATACCCTTATATTATAAAAAAGCATATTTATTATTTTTATCCTCCCTCTCTCTCTCCTTCTCTCCTTCCTTCCTTCCCTTCCTGTCTCATTTTGTGTTAAGGAAAAAATCTGCTTGGCTAAAAATCACTTTTCCAAGTGCCAAGCATTTGCAAGCACCTTAATTCATAAATTAAGGACAAACCACTGTAGGTCTAGTTAATTCTGCGAGCACCACACCTGCCACAATAAAACAAAATAAAGCAAAACAAAACAAAACAACCTCTAGTGGCCTAACTTTCCCAGTGACAAGGCAACTTTATATATTTGTTCCTCTATTTTTCCCATTTCCAAGCAATCAGCAAATAGAAAAATTTTTATTTGCCCTCTTATCTGCATTACAATATACAGCATTGTCTTCCAAAACTACTGGAACTTAGCACCAACCCAAGAATGCTACAGGATTCTTGAGGGACAACGAGTTTACACTGACTAGTATACCAATACATGTCAACTTCGACAGGAAGCCAGGTAATTACATTGTACCTCCTGTTCCTAACCTCTAGACTTTTCCTATGTCTTACATTTGCTTCTCTTTCCAAATTGACTACATACATGTAATCATCTTCCCAGAAATATAAGAAAGAACAAACAGGGTTTATGAAGGAGAATCACCAATAAGTCAGACACAAGTTACTTAAGTCTGTCCTTCCATCAAATTTTCACACAATTTATTCATGTAAGTTTGCTGATTGTGAAACAGAAAAATTTCAGTTATTTTTCCTCTCCAGGTATATAGGACCCTGCCTTTGGAACTGTGGTTGGAAAAGTGTTTTTATCTTTGGTGAAATTGGCACCAGAGGCTCTAATAACTTTCCTGGGAGCCACGTTAGAGTAACAGTTCTCTGCCTGGTAATATCCCAACTTAGTTCTAATTTAACTCTTAATCTTATCCTCTCCCCTTTAAGCATTGTTCAAATCTGATCTAAGCCAATTCCAATCCTTCAGACATTCTCAGAAGGCTCATCTACATATGATATGTCAAAATATGAGTAGTTCTAATGATCATGCAATCAGTAGTCATGAGCATTCAAACCACATCTTTGAGTTTTAAGCTGTATATGAAGCATCCTTAAAGACCTCTAACATTGGTTAACAGTGTTCTCCATTCAAGGGCAGCAGTGGGGATCAGGACACTTAATTTTACTTTCAAATGCTAACTGACTTTCGTCATTGGTAGAAAGTAACTTTAATTTCTTGATGAGCTTGAGGCCAACAAATGATTATATTTGTCAGAATAAAATCTCTAATGGTTGCGGGAAGAGTAGTAATAACAGAAGTAATAGTTTCAAAAAAAATTGACTCTTGGTTAACACTACTTAGAAACTAACAAAAAACTATTCCCAGTCCCTTTCCCTTGCTACTACTCATCCTAAAGTTCAGAAAACCAAACATTTCCCTTCTCCATTCTCCCCTGTAACTAAGGGCTGCCATGCACTGCATTTTAGTCCATGACATGTGAAGAAAATTTTCTAAAGACTTAAGGAAACCCCTGGACAAACTTTTTTTCATTGGTATAAAAGAGCAGTGTAAACTGAGACTCATGTGAAATTTCCTTTGTTCCATTACCCCTAAGTGTTAGCTAACATCCTGGCTAGAAAGTGAAACAGCTATACTGTGACCACGAAAGGAAAGACCAAAAAATGGCAGCAGACCTAGACCTAACTTTGTTAAGCCAGAACAGTCGGGATGGCTACCACTGATTTTTCTTTGCATTGCTTGTTAGGCAATGTGATGGTTGATGGATTGTGTCAACTTGAATAAGAGAAGTTCAGCTAAATCAGCTCAGAAATTCTTATGGTGGGAAGACCACCCTAAGGTGGCTTGTTGCGTAGATGGTATAAAGGGGAAATGAGGAAGGATGGGTCTGTTTCTGTTTCTGTCACTTTTATCTTGGGCATTATCTCCTGGCTTTCAGCTCAGACTCTTTGGCTTCCAGTGAAGATTCTTTAGCTTTCCAGCATAGACTCTTCAGCCTTCCATCACAGACCCATCGGTCTCCTGATATAGACACAGGGGACACTGCAGTGAGCTCCAGATCTTCAGCTGTGTCTTTTGATCTCCAGTGTCCAGGCAGACCCTCTGCACTCTTCCTCATTTGACTCTGTGGGTGGCCATTGTAAGCCAATCTTGTAAATTAATATTTTTTTTATCTTGTGTTGTATGGTTTCTCTAGTAAGCACAGTTTGATACAGGCAAGAAAGGAAAACACCAATGCTGTTTAATCAGTTTGTTATTCTGAACCTTAGATTTCTTGTGCATTGTCATGGAGGATGAAGGTACATATTTTTCAGATGTCATTGTGCAAATCTGAAAAGTCTGATAATCACAGACTTAAAATTCCACACTTATGTAAAGACGGTATTGTTAAGAAAGGGTGGTGGATTCATTTTCAATCTTAGTCTTAAAATATGTGATCAAAAGAATAGTGTGTGTTTAAATTTAAAAATGTTATAGTCAAAGACATGCTGCCATTAATTCCCCTATGTATAGCCCTTCTTGCCTTGAACACGCTTATACAGTTCTTGCCACTTTCTGAAGCTGTTCTGCATGTCCTTTTTCATGAGTGTCTTCACGTGTGCTCCTGTAGTTGCCTTAATGTCCTGAATTGATACGAAACATTTATCTTTTGTAGTCCCTTTGACTTTGAGGAAATGCCAGAAGTCTCGTGATGCCAGGTGAGAAAGGTGGATGAGGACCCACCGGAATGTTTTTATAAGCCTACCTTTCCATTGGATGGCACTTGGCATTAGCATTCACTGTATTTTTGATCAGACCTCCTGAAGATACTCACCAAAAAGAACTTGAAAGTGGTACATGATGGAATAACTGTGTTCAAAGTGAAGGGGATTATTTTAAGAGGGATTAATTGTAATGTGTCTTTTAGTAATAAACTGTTACCAAACTTAACGTTCACCATATATTTCAAACAACCTTTATATGTAGCAATGGTGTATCTAACATTCACTGAGTAATCTTATAGCTTTTGGAAGTGCACAAAAGACCTAGCCCTTAAAGAGTTTATAAATTTCTTAAATGACTCTTTCATGAGGTTGTGTAATTCTTGATATAACACCACAGAGAATAAAACAAAACTTTATTAAACTATTAATTGCTAATTTACAAGATACTCAAGGTCAGTTCTACAGAATTTTAAAAATAATCTTTAAGATCTATTAAGTGCTTACTATATTCCAAGCACTATTCTAAGTATTTTACATAAAGTAAGTAACTAAACCCTAGGAAAACTCTGAATAAATGTATTACCTTCCACATCTCACTGATGGTAAAATTGAGGTGCAATGGAGTTACAAGTGCTGACAGAATTCACAGATGGTAAGTGGCAGAGCCAGGATTGAATCCAGGCCCCCTGGCTTAGAGCCACTGCTCTCCTGGGAACTTCAAAATGTCAGATCACTTATTTCTAACCCCTACTCTGTTGCTTATCTTGTTCTGTGACCTTGGGTGCAGTCTTTATACACTGGTTTCCTTATCTTTAAAATGAGGGTATTAGCTATCCAACAGGGTTGTTTCAAAAATTAAATCAATACTGTATGTAAAACTACTGTTGCAGGGGGAGTGATAGCTCCTCCCTGTTACTGGTATGACGGAATGTGCCCTTTCCTCTAATGCTGGGAGGTGAGGCACCTAGAATGTGCTGTAGATCACAAAATGCAAGTCAGGCCCCCAAAATAGTCAAGGAATTTTGGAAATATTGTGTCTTTGCTACTGTTTCAAACTAGGCAAGAAACAAGTCATGCTAACTCAGGAGGCAATCAATGTTTATCTTAGAGAGAAGATGGTTAGGAAAGTAAGTAGGGAAATTAGAGTTCATACAGGTGGAGGAACTAAATAGAGAATATGTCATGATTTACTTATTGGACAGATACTTACTAAATGTTCAACACGTGTCATATTTATTCTGAATACCCCCCTCTTCATATTTTATTAAGGTGCTAGTTAACCAGGACTATGTAAAGAAGACTCTTGCCAAGTAGAGATTCTCCCAAAGCAAAATATGCTGGGGAAGACAGTGGTGGTATGGTAGATAAATTAGTAACTTGCATTAATTTTGTTTTTTATATAAGACAAACATTTGTACCATAAAGCACTGAGGTAGTGAAGCAAGATGGATAGAAGTGATATAAAGGAAAGACTTTCTGCACAGTATTGAGATGTTTCTCAGGGGACAACTGGAGATATGTCATAATACTGAGTGACTAAGGACATATGTGGGGTCTCAGAGAGAGTATGCTTGCAGAAAAGATCCCACAAATATCAAGGGAAATCCAAAATATTTGAATAAACTACTTGTCTCACCAAGTAACTATGTGCGTCAATCAGAATAGTTCTGAGGATAGCCCAGTGCTAATTTGTTCAGAGAAGACAGATTTCCCTAGGCCACTTTAGGAAGATATTCCTGTGCTAAAACACACTGCTTGAAATCAGACCTTGTTTATAAAAAAAGAAAATAACTGATCCAGTACAAATAGTTCACATCTGTACTCAATCAATTCATGTTTCTACCCTCTGTCTTCCTGTGGCTAATGGGAAGGGACACAGTTGGTCCTTCTCCTAATCCTCACATTGGGGAAGCTTCGATTATTTATGTAGCAATCAACTCTGAACAGAGAACAACTTCATTTAATAAAAGAACAAAGGTAAGAAAGGCTTTATGGCAACAAGTTATAGTCCCACTTTAATAGAGACCAAATCTGAAATTTCCTCTTTTCATTCCTGGAAAAACTGCTTAAGTAATGAGGACCACTCTTTTCTTAAGGCTGGTTTGCTTTCTGTGTAAACCTGTACTTGTGTCCAGATATTGTCCCTTACTTAAGGTATAAAGTTTTGGATTACTTATTTTGCCTCTACTAAACCTTTCACTGGATCTTTGCTACTGTAGCCCAATCAAACTCCTAGATTCAGGTTATACATTTAACCATTTGTGGGCCTGTTTAGTTTTCTCTTTATTTAAAATGAATCCGTCAACAAATGTATGGCCACACATAACTGAGTGTTATCCATGCAAACTTGATATTTATTCTGTTTTTTAAGAAAAAATTTAGATTGAAAATATTGGGCATATTTGACCATACAGCTTGTTTCTTGGCACCGAACATGCTGAATATGAGCTTTCTAATTAGTATCAATCTGTTAACCTCGACATTATGCCTAATCAACAAGGAATTAGTCTATGCAATCATGTTCTACACACTTCTTAGTCTTGACCCACAGAGTATTACCAACAATTCTGACTAATCTTGATTTAGATAAATATGTTCTTGTTTAAGTATTCAAGCAGTCATGCAATATTTGTTTGTGAAGCATCTATTGGATACTTTTATGAAATACTAGGTTAATGAAAAGTATAAAAGCTAGAGGCATAATAATTCTATCAAGAAGTATGATGTCTTTCATTTGTAATTGCTTATTTTTAGTGAATCTCTGGAGGTTTCAATGTCCATAGACATTTTCTCCTCAAATTGGTAACCAAACATTTATTTTAAAACTTCTAATACACAAATATGATGATTACCAACATGTAGTTTCCAGAATCTACATTTTTTGATTTTTGCTTGCCAGAAATTTGCCTATTCTCTGTTTTCTTATGCCATTCCCATTTCCGTACTCTATAGAATTTTCTAAATAATAGTGCAAGTTCTACAAGCATTTCATGCATTTTTCTGGGTGTTGCCATAAAATCCACTTAGAACCAGAGACTGGAGAACTTTGACACACTGACCTTTGTTGTCAGAATAACATTATGAAAATAACACTTTCATATAACTAAAAATACATTTCGTTGGCATTGTATTACCCATTTTATCAGTTTCAGATTTCATTGGCTGACTTATGAGAAGTTTCAGAAATTGATTTCTTTTTACTTTTCCAGATTATCCCTAATATTTCCCTATTCTCTCTTCCCACTTAGTCAAGCTGACTCCCAATGTTCATTTCTATTTCTAAGCCTCTTCTCGTGTTTTTTTCCTCATCATTAAAATGTACATAACCCCTTTTTCTATTTTAATGTCAACACTTTAAATTTTTTCTCCTTCATGAAGTCATCACCTGCTATTAACATTCCACTTTGATTTATCCCTTCCAATACCAATTAGTCACTGACTATGTGGTTCAACAATTTTCTAATTGTTTCATCTATATAAGCCTTATTTTCTCAGTTACAAGATAAATGTCTCAAAATGTCACTGTTTTGCTCCCTGTGCCTGATAGGGGTTGAGTACACATTCCATTTGGTATAATAGCTTAATTGATGTACAATTAAGTATCAACTATAAGGCATAAAATCTAGAGAAAACATAAAAACTCAACCTATCAAGATTCTTGTATGGTTTATAGATAGTTTCATGTAGATTGTGGCTTCAGATATTTTCTTCACTGCAATTGTCAACTTTCACCCAATACTTTACTTTGCATTTGACAGATCCATTTCCATAACCCTTGTTATCTCTTTTCTATCCTGGGACATAAAAACTCCCTCTGGAATGACTAATGGACCCTTTAATTCTAAAAGTCATATCAAAGAAGGAGGATAAGTTCTGTAAGCCCCAATAATTTTCTCAAAAATCAGTGCATTCTTATAGTTTTTGAAATGCAAGCAGGAAAAGATAATATGAACATTTTTCATTGGGAATTGAGGACCAATGAATTTATTGAAAAAATATATATAATGTATATGTGTGCACGCATCCACTGAAAAAAATTACACTCATATATGTGTGTGTGTGTGTGTGTGTGTGTGTGTGTGGACTCTGGTATAGTATGTTTGTTTAATGAGCTGTTAATATAGAAAAGAACTTGGACCTCCATGAACCATGTAGATTGGGTTTTGACAGCTACAAACATAACTAGTTAAAACAATTTCAAGTTACTCAAAATGTCTCACCATGAAGTCCTTCAGGTGATCAATGGCTGAGAGCTCCAGGCCATGTCCCATGCACACTGCCAGGCCATATGGGATGATCCGAGGTTACATGAAAAAGCAAACTGTACTGTACTGGCGATCAAAAAAAATTCACTGAGTAACTTTAGAGATAGAATAATTTGAATTATAGATATTACAAACTGTTTAATACAGAAGAGTTCAGTGATGGTGATAACTGATCTAGAAACTCCCAGAGTGCATTTTAAAAATCAAATGGTTTTCCAATCCAGTTAGTTTCTTTGCTGAGTTGTCCTCTGCAACTCTCAGTACCCTGGGAGCTCACAGGTCTCATCATTAGATTAAAAACAGAAACATTTTTTTCTTGTTAACTGATGAAAAATGAATTGATACTCAAATACTAGGCTCAAATTCTTAACCTCTCTAACAAATTATTTTGGTGGGGTTTATTTTCCTTGTCTAGGTAGTTGGTTGGGTGGTTGGGTAGTGATTCAAGGACAGGATTAAATTAACCTTTTATGATGATCAGCTCTACCTTAATTCAAATCTTATTTCAGTTTAATACTATCAATTTTCCTGTTTTTTGTAAGTGTATCTTACAACATTCTGTCTAGGCAGGTATTTAATTTTGTCTTCTACTGATGGAAATTAAAAGTTTCATTCTTATATTTAATATATTTGACTCAGAATCACATGGGGGCTATAAATCACAAAACCCAGTAGGTAAGCCTTACTTATATTCATTCTTATGGAAAATGAGGTTTTCTTTCCTAATGAATTGACAAAAAATAGAATGGAGACAAATAGTAGAAATAGAAATGTATACCCATATGTGGAAACTATAGACTGATAAACAGGAGGTCCCTAAACCAACCCACATTCCCACATTTAGGGACACAGATCAGATTTAAGGTTGTGTGTGTGTGTGTGTGTGTGTGTGAGAGAGAGAGAGAGAGACAGAGAGACAGACAGACAGAGACAGAGACAGAGACAGAGAGAGGAGATAGGGTCAAGAAAATGGGAAAAAAACTAACATATATCAAGTACCTACTAAATACCAACTAGTATAGTCCATCTTAGTGATCACAGTTAATTTCTATCAACCTCTAAAAAAGATTACATTTACGTACTTCAACCAGTTTAATACTAATCCTGGTGAAAAGGGTTGTCTATATGCAAATAACCAACTCCAATTTTGTCATTTTAGAAATCCAAGAAAAAAATTTCTGCATCTCAAAGCAAACACAAATGAAGTGTGTGTTATTAATTTACAAAAGGTGAAGAAACAAAAGCCTTCAGAGACTGACCCAATTCTCCCAAGATCAAAATAAATACTTAGTAATGAAATTAAGCATTTTTTGGCTTAGTTTCTGTCAGACTAAAAAGTATTCTTTCTAGTATATTATGGTGACTTTAAACGTAAATATTCAGAAAAGACACAAACACAGGTTGAAGTAGAAATAAGAGAATAAAATTATGAGAGAGAAGGGCAAAAGCAAGCAAACAAACAAAAAAGCCAACACTAATATTTTCTGAAAAAGGAAACACTGTAAGGCAAGCAGGGGATGTTCTGATGGAAAGGACAGTAGCATAGGGAAATTTTCCTTAAAATTTCAAGTAATGGTTATTTCTGATTTATTTATAAGCCAAGTAAAATAGGTCAGTTTTTCACTTAAATAAAATTCAAAGAAATAGTTAATTTTAATAGAACAATAAAGATATGCTATTTTTCTTAAAACAAAAACCCTGGAATCAGTTTTGACAGTTAAATTCACTGCGCCAGTGCAAGAACAGTCTGTTTCATATCTAGATCTAGCTTGCCTCCATACAGTTTTTTAGGTAAATTGCTTTAAACGCCAGCAAATTGTTGTTTGTTTGTTTGTTTGTTTTTTCAGAAAGAGTTGAACTGGTTTTCACACTTTTAACTACTTGTTTAGTATCAGAAATATACTCCAATGGCCTTGAGATATGTTACGTGTGTTTTTGCCCATCTGGAACCCTGCAAGATAAAGTTAAGTTTTAGCATTTCAAATCTTTAAGGTGTTTTGAATAGTATTTCAGGGATTGTGTTATGACCCAAATACAACCATGGAAAGCACTCTGAAACATAGCCCACAAACCTCCATGAAGGTAATCATGTTTGAAATATACAGCTCAAAACATTAGCCCCTAAAATACACTAAACCTACCTGGAGTCCCGAAATTCTCCCTCAGGTGGATGCCAAGTCTTTCCTCAAGAAGTGCCTAAGCCCTTTGTCGGTAAGAGGGGAAAAAAAATCTCAGGAATTTTCCTCCCTGGACTTAATGTCCCCGGATTTAAACTGTAAGTATTAGAAGGTGAGCCCTCGAACATCTCCCTTCATTTCTTGACATCTTTATGACAATGTATGGTGCAGTACCTCACTTTGCAGCAATTACTGAACAGACAGCACTGTAGGCAATGTAAGCTGCTCTTAAGTGCAGCAATCCGTTCTGAAGAGATGTACAAACATAAAATCTCAATCCTGGCAGGCTTCTATGAAACCTGAGCATTATCTGTGAATTTTCTCTTTCCTTTTTAATCATTCTGTTAGCTCACCTCTAGGACCTGGTGGCCTAATTTACTAATTAATAACTATTATTACTTAGTGAATTGAAAACTGAAATTACTGCCTGCCTTAAACATAATAAAAATTGGCAATCCATTCAGAGTTTTGTGAGGAGCTGCTTCATTCATTGCACAGTCCTGGCAGCTGGGTAGATGTCATTGTCTGTTCAGGACATGGTCCTGGTTTCCAGATGGGATGGAGGAGAGGCAGGAGACAGTCTTTCGAGCACATTTAGACTAGAAGAAGGAACAGCATGTTGCACAGTGTATACCTGTGGGGTCTGAGTGTTCTTTCAGCCAAAAATTGTATGTTATAGAAATATCCCCTTTTCCTCTTCATTTGTTCTTGGTTTTCCCATCTCCCTTCATAATTTAGCAAGTGATTTCTAAGCTCAAATTAGTCATTTTTAGTTGCTAAATGGAAAATTTTTAAAGAGAAATGCATGCTGTAAGTACACTGTCTCTTGAAACGCCAAATCAGTTGGTAACTAGGTTAAGTCCAGGAGACATTAAACAGGTATTACTGTCATCAGCCTTTTTCCCCCTTTGTAGGTGTGTGCAGGCAACAAAATGTGTGCTTCAAATTGATCTTTCCCTTCGTTACTGTCATTCCCCTTAGTGGTGCTGATATAATTTCTCATTGCCTTAACCTATGTTAACTGTCAATTTGTCCTTACAATGTAATTGCGTGTTTATACATATTTCTTTATTTGGAAGTCTTATGTCTACCATGTCAAGCACAAGCAGAAAATTTAATATCACAGCCATACAAAAGTCCTATCCCAGCTCTCACAGAGCTCATTTTCTCACAGGGAAACAAAAGTATGAGGCCAAATGAAGAGTACTGTGAAAAAAATATTCCTAAGGCACACAAGAGCTTCCTAAAGAACAAAATACCTTTAAGAATGTTTGAAATTTTGTCAAGTTCTGAAACACTATAACTACAAAGAGAAAAGATCATTGACCCTCAAACCATATACTCTCAAACAGAATCTGTAAGACCCATCATGAGAGGAGAGTTCCCATAGAGGTAGCAAGTCATTGTAAGAAAGCAGGTATGGTGGGCTAGGAGGAGGTACATTAGTGTATAGCAGGCTGTGTGAATCATTACTCAGTCTTACCTGATAAATGACAAAAATGAGAGTTAATTACTGTGGATGTCTCAATTATCTGTTTCATGCAACTACACTGAAGTGTCTGTTTTTCATGGTAGAAAGTTTGAGTCCTTTTCCCATTTCCTAAAGTTATTGTAGTATCCATTAAATTAATCTCATTCACTTAATCAAACAATCATCTTGTTTTTGCACTGAGGATTGAACCCAGGCAGGCCCTTTGCCCTGAGTTATACCCACAGTTGCATTTTTTGTTTTTTGTTTGGAGACAGGGTCTAGCTAAGTCACTAACTTGGTCAAGTTGGTTTTGAACTTGCAGTCCTCTTGAATCAGCCTCCCAGAATGATGAGACTACAGGCATATATAAATTACCCATTAACTGTTCACATAATTTTTCATTATTCTATGTGTGTCATTTATAGGAGATTCTTCTGTTCAGTCCTCTATTCTCTGGATGAGAAATACCAAACACCATCCATCAGAAAGTGCTCCTTCAAGGAAGCCCTTCAAACTTGACTAATCAGAGTCTTATAACACATTGTATTGAGAAAAATGTAAACTCTTGTGAACAAATCACAATTTGTTCATCTATTTTAGTCCAACTTAATACTTTCTCTTGGCAGTTCCAATTAAATGAGTACAAAACAAGCAAGCTGAATACTAACAAAACAAATGATCAGTCTGACATCTTTAGCCATAGAAAGTCATAAGTTAAAATCAAGCCTTAAAAGCTAAACTTTTTTCTTAGTCACTTATCCAATAGATGTTGACACCACTAGATTCTGACTACTTCTTGTTTTCAAATGTAACACTACATAATATTAACCATGAACTAAATTATAATTTTAAATTTTAGCACTCTATCAGGTCTAGGTACCATTGTAGATCTAACTACTAATTCTTTAAATTTGCTTTTGGGTTCCTAAATTAAGAAGAGGAGACAGAATAAGTTTCATAAGTCATCAAGGTCTCTACCCCTTCTGAAAGAAGTTCTCCTATTCTCTAAATGCTAATTCAGTAAAATCATTGTAAGCTAGACAGTGGATTTGTTACACAAGGTGCAGAAATTTTAAACAATGTAGAGAGTCTAGATCAGGAGTTGGCAATCTATGCACATAGGCCAATTCTGACCTATATCCAATTTCTGAAAATAAAGCTTATTAAAATATAACCATAGCCATAGCCATTTGCATATTATGTAAGGGTCAAATAGCAGAGTTTGGTAGTTGAACAGACACTATAATTTATATTTTTAAAAATATTGCTGATCTTCAGTACAGACCAATATCTTATTTGCAATGCTCAAAATCTAAATTTTTAAAAACTGTGTTTATGGTAGCAAAACATGAATTTACCTTAAATCTTTTGGTGGTAATAGAGTAAAAATGCTTGAATTGATATGAGATTATTTATTCTTTTTATTTACCTCACTGAAATTATATGATTCACTAGAGAAATACTGTTTACAGAATCTGTCCTAAACCACACTGAAGGTGTGAATATGTGTATATATGTATGTTTATCTATATATATGTATATATATAGATATACATATAGATATAGTATATTCAATATACATCTCTCTGAATTCTAAAATAGTCTTCATTCTGAAAAAAATAACTTACTTCAAGGATTTTAGATTAGGTTCAGTGGATCTCAGATACCCAAACTCTGGGATAAAAACTTTGAAAATTTTCATCACTGAACATTCTCCACATGTCAGGCCCATGTATTGAAAATGGGAGTAAGAGGTTCATGAATGGTAATTGCCAGGGTTATTCGGTAGTGTGTATCTTGTGTTAAAGGTATGGACAAAGTAGGCAACAGTAATATCACTGATATGGAAAAGAGGGATATTAATAAATATATGAATGCTAGAATACATTTGGAATATTAACTCTGTGTATTATTTTTCAAAAGGGCCATACTTACTTTTTAGAATCCTGCAGTCTTTACTTCTAGACACTTAAAACTGCAGTCTTCTAGAATTAATAACTTAACATGAGGAATCAACATTTCCTCTCAGTAACTCATGGATGTTAAAAAATGAGCAAAGGACAAATGAAAAATCTTGCATTGCAAAATAAAATCTAGTCTCTTTCTAAAGATGAATCCTGGCAGATCTAGAAGGTGTTGTTTTCATACAGAGAGTTAACATCAGTGCCTGTGTTGATGTGTGTCCTCCTCACCACCTCTAAAATAAAAAGCTTAACCAGCAATACAGTGATGGTGCTTTATGGTAGGTAAAGGAAATGTACATAAAATCATAATATGTCTGAATAGGCACACAAAGTAAGTACCAGCCTGAGTCATCAGAAACCACAGAAAGAGAGATTTGACACAGAATATTGTTATTTCAGGAAGACCATTTCACAGCATTCACAGCATATTCTGAAGGTCCTAAGACAAACAATGGGATCAGAGAAGCTCAGAGGAATATCTTTAGAATTTTTAATTTACTTTAAAGTGTAAGGTGTTAAAAAAATAAGTCAACGTGATAAGTTGTTTCTTTAATCAACAGGGATAAACAAGAATTCACACTGTTGGTAACTGTATATGTATGTGTGTGACTGTGGATGGAACGAATGGGGACTTGGTTGCTTCTGCAGTAGTATTGACTTTGGCAAGTGGATCAACCATACTGCAATTTGGCACTATGAGCAGACATCACACCATTCCACATGGCTCTTAACTGGGTATTGTGTTCATACTCTTTCCAAAGAATGTCTCCTTTCCTTCTCAGATCTCAAAGTAATTAATGAGAAATACAGGCATATTTTAAAAATATGAAAACTCAACCTCTAGTAGCATCACAAATTCAAATTGATGTCATGCAGAAATGGCACAAGCTACCATATTTATCACATTGACTTGTCTGATTGTCAAAGAGGTTGCATGCCACATGGAATGAATAGAGAGACTAATTTGATGAACTGTCGGGGTATAACATAATCTGAAATTTAAGAAGAGACCTTCTTGCCAATGCAAATGCATCAATGTTATATGGAGTTAGCTGGTAGCAAGATCTTCCCTCGCCCTGGACTCTATAAAACATCTCTCAATGACATTGTCTTCCAATGGTATGTTTGTGTGTATACATGTTGTATGTATACACATTTATGGCAAAAAAGAAAGGAAAATTTTCAACATCAAAGCACATGGTATAGACTTTTCCTGTAAATGAATGAATAGTAATATTTTAGATTTTTTTAGGTTGTCTATAATAACTGTTTAACTTTGCTGTTATAGCAGAAATGCAAAAGTAAGCAATATATCTAATGTAGTATACAGAGCTCTAGAAAGTATAGAATTGAGGCCAGATCTGTGACAAAGAATTTCTAAACTTACTTCTCAACCATGATTCTGAAACTTCATGTTTGGTAAAATTATGGTGATAATTTATACCCTAAACGTTTATATAATTTGGAATTTAGAAATTGAAAAGGTCATAATTCTACCTGTACATTTTTCAAAGATTTTCTTTATGATTGCTTTGGAATGTTACTTTTCTGTACTCCTAATCTTAGAATACTTGTGTCAGCACTTTTTATTAATTTCCAGCATTCACAGACAGAAAAACGCACCAAATACTTTGGAAATTAAAAGATGGGCAGTTTTAACAAAGGGGGAGTAAATGATGTTAAATAAAGATTTAGAAGAAATATAAAATCAGGGTTAGCTTCAGAATTTAAATCACAGATGCTAGCATGTTTAGATGTTATCAATTTGAACAGATGAACAGATGATAGATTATTAGTTTAGGTCTGTGTGTATATGAACATACCTTATAGATCTCTGCTAAAAGGGATTAGAATCAATTACAGTCCAGTGACAATGAGCATACTTACAGCCCAGACCTTGTTTAAAAGCTATTCTCCAGGAAAGGAAGAATGAATACTTGAAGGAATAGATAATTTCAGAGCTGAGACCTAGAAATTACAAGATAGTTCTGAGACATCATTTATGCAAGATATAAAAAATACTCAAGAAGTAATGGAATATGTCAAAAGGACACAAAAGCAACTTGAAGTGTCCTCCATTGGTTACATTTGAGATAATTTGCACAACAAATAAATAATAATAGTACCAAGTTATCACTCATAAGCTAAAATAAGAATCTGTGAATTTAGATTGATATAAATAAATGAATAAAATGTCAAAGAAGGGGAGGTCTTCCATTCAGTAGAATTCCAATTCATGCATAAAGGGATAACTCTAACTATTATTTTGCACCAAATCATCAATGAATATTAATATCTGTAGGTAAATTAGGATGATAAATAGATTCATATTATCTCTAACTTCTACAAGATATGTCCTTACCTCAGAAGACAAGTATTATTATAGTGAAGAAACCTGGCAGATAATACTGTAACAAGTAGTCAATTATACTCACCTTGTGATGTTGCTCTATAAAATTTTCTCAGAGAAGTGTAATCATTTGCAAACCATTTGGGACTCTCCCGTCTCTCAGGAATTATTCCAAATTCCCATTCTTATTCTCCAATAAATTTTCCCTCTTTTAAACAATAATGGCAACAACAACAACAAATTTAGTATCCCCAATGTGGAAGCAAGACAATACCATGTATCCATGATGTGATGTTCTGAAAAGGAAACCGTCTCTTCTGTGGAATTCCTACCAAAAATGCAAGACCTAAATCTAATTATAAAGAAACATCAGTAACTCACAGTGAGAAGTATTTTAGAAAACAGGTCTGTACTCCTGAAAAATTTCAGTTATGAAAAACAAATCAGAAGTTAAAGGAAAGTCAAGGGAGATGACAATTATATAAAATGCTAGACCTGAAATGTGTGAAAAATTTGTTTTTCTTTTATAAAGAAAGCAAATTAGAAAGTAGATGATAGATAGATGGATAGATAGATAGATAGATATAGGTAACTTTATTTTTTCTTTTAATGTGGTTTAGAACTATGCGAGAAAATATCTAAAGCATAAATTAAAGTGAAATTCTTGGGCAAAACAAAAGATATAAAAACTTTTGCATTCCAATAAATAAAATCAAAGGCAAACAACAAACTGAAAAGGAAAGCCTGCAAATAAAACAACTCAAACTTAAAAGTAAACAAATACAAGCAAAATTCAGTGGCAGACAGTTCTAAAGAAGAAATTAAAATTGACACCCCAGTGATACCCAGCAAACATAGAAAGCTTATTTTATCTATTAAAGGAAAATTATGAACAAGTTAGTAGGTATTCCTTTAGTATTTTGCTCCATTTCTTGCTTGTTTGTTCATTTGTATTTCTATTATTTTTGTTTTGCTGTGTTTGTTTTTCAGATGAGGTCTCTGTAGTTCATGCTGGCCATTAACTCACTATGTAGCCCAAACTAGCCTAAAACTCATGGCAATCCTCCTGCCTCAGCCTCCTAAGTATTGGGATTGCAGGTATTGACCTCCACACCCAGCTGTACTCCTATTAAGTTTTCAAGTTAAAAAATAAAAACATTTGGTATTCATGAACATGTAGTCTAACAGACTTTTTCATGCATTGTTGATCAGAATACATTTTGTTCAGTATTTTGAAATGAAGTTTTCTAACATAAGTTAAAATACTTAAAGATATTTATCATTAGTTTAATTATATCACTTTTAAGAATCTAGTTGTAATTTCATAGCACTGAAATTTATTATAAGTCATGAGGTTTTTTGTATTTGTTAAATGTGTTCCCAAAAAACTTAGAATGAGGAGGATGGTGAGATTTTGCATAAGAAGATTAAAATAATAAATTTCTGTGTAATGCAACATCCCTGAACACTGAATTTATGTGCGATTCTTATCTCCTGAGATTTATCACACTTTTATTAATCTATGGCATACACATATCAGCAATTTTTAAAAATCTAAAAAAAATAAACAAAGTCACAAGTTTTATTTAGTTGTTTTTAATTTATTTTATTTTTTCTATGTCTTACTAGCACATTTGTAGTACATAATGGTTACAGTTATTGTGTGGAGATGGTGTATGTACCTAACACACCTCAATTACATTTCCATTCCCTTCCCCTCTCCCTTTATCCCCTTCTCCCTCTCTCTCAGTCCCCATCATCTCTTTTGCAAAATCCATTTTAATAAGTTATTCTTATTCAAATCTCATACAAGATAGCCATTTCGTCTTATAAAATACATTTTTATAGGTAGAAATGTTAATATATTTGTGTTAGTAATTACATTTTTTTCAGAAATCCTGCACATAGTTCCCAAAGTAATTCTTCTATTGATTTCTGTTAATAAAAAGGAATATATGCTAAGGATTAGGATTATCTCCATAAACTAGTGGTCTGTGGTGTTTTGTTTTTTCCTGTTGTTACAGTTTTCTTTTTCCGGTATGCAGAATTAAGACCAGAGGTTTTCACTGAGTTACATAACCAGCACTTTAAAAAAAATTTTTTTTTTTTGAGACAGATCTCCTTAAGTCTCTAAGTCACTAAAACTGAGCTTGAACTTGGACTCCTCCTGTCTGACTCTCAGAATGGTGGTATCTTAGTTACTTTTTCTCATTGCTGAGACAAAATACCTGACACCCAAAGTTAAAAGAGGAAAGGTTTATTTAGCCTACAGTTAGTTGAGGTTTCAGTTCATAGCCAGCTCATTCCAAGGCAGGGTTGCATGGCAAAGGGGCATCACAGAGGAGAAACAGTCCATGGCAAAACAGGGGAGGCAGAAGGCAGATGGCAGCAGGGCAGCAAGTAAGCAGCAATAAGCAATGACTTTCTGTCCCTTGTATCTTATTCAGGCTGCCCACCCTTAGGGTGAGTAGCACTCACACCCTTAATTCTAACATGACATAGGCATGCTTGATCCCGGTATCACACATCCTAGACCCAACCATCTCTGAAAAGCCCCACCTATGACAGCGTGAGGCTTTTGGGAGACATCTAGACACAAGTCATAACAGGTGGTATTTTGTTTTGATCCTGTATTCAAGAACTTCTTTGCTGAAGGAGCTGGTTGGAGTGCATTTTGAAGACTCTATGTGGTGACTGACAACTGCATCCCTATATTTGTGTATTTATATTGGGTAACAGATGTGCACACTCAGTGGGTTTGCTTAAAGCCCTGCATCCTTCTTTCACTGACATGTAATTATTCAGAACTTGACATTTCTCCAAAAAATTTTAAGTGATTATGGACTCATATTGTCAGAAAGGCTCACTTGGGTTTTTTGTTTTTTGGTTTCATTTGAGATCTGTAAAAATTGTACATGCAGAGGTTCATCTACCATGGCGTTTTTGATTTTGTTTCCAAACAAGTCTGAGGAATTTTTGTCATCATCCTAAAATTTTAGCCAACGGAAACAGTCCAGTGTAAAGTTTGTTGTTAGGGGAGTAACGTTGGTATAAAACAAGTCTACAAAAAAGCCTAATCTCAAGATGTAAGAGCCACATGATTCATTCACCCTCACTGTTTCTATAGATATCATGAACTGATTAAAATATGAGGGAGACTGTACATTGGGAGGAGTTATACGGAATAACTTTGAACTCACTGCGTGCAGGTGTCTCAGCACTATACATGAAATTGCTTTGCAAGACAATCTTCCATTATGATGCTCTTTGTAAGAAAGCACTAACAATGTGAAATTATTTTAAGGAACCAGATCTTAGATTTTTAGAATGGGTCTATGTTCTAGATTTTTTAACCATCTCATTTACAATCTTAATAAATGAATTACTCCTTCCCTAGTATACCTTCAGTTTAAAGTTCTATAGTAACTGTTAATCCCCATTGCTTTAGAGGCCAAAATATACTCATGCATCTCTTAAATTATAAACAAATAAAACCTCTTTTGACTTTGAATGTACCTCTGGCTACAAATTTCTTTCATTTCCTTCAGATTCAAACTGCTAGAAAAAAATGTTAACATACCCTTCACTCTCATTTCTTCCTCAAACCACAGTCATTATTTCAGGTATCCACCATTTTGTTGGAGGTACTATATTACTAAATTGGGCTGATGCTGTTTTGGTCTTTAGTAAAATCATCTTCCTTCCTGAATTTTAATTTCATAAGATTTAGCCTAAATGATCCAGATCTCTTTATTTGCCAAATGTTGTGTAAAAAATAACAACAGAACTATGAATAAAAAAGAAAACTTCCCTCATTCTGGCTTGTCATTGTTGAGTCTGAACAAGCTCCCAGGGATACACTCGCTGTCTTTCTTATTGATGCAGTGATCTGATGGAAGGAAGGATAAGCAAAGTCAATGACGTTTCCAGTAGTCTAAGAACAGCACGAAGGCAAGTGCGTCTGAAACCAGCTGGGATGATGTGAGTGAGGTGAAGTGGAGATGGAGTTTGCCCTGGAAGAATAAGCTAGAAATTTGTCTCCTCTAGAAAAACATGCATTTACTCAAAAATATTTAAGCACTGGAAATAAACCCTGTGCAAAACACAGAATGAGTCCTCCTTACATGGAGCTTATATTTTTCTGGGAAATTCCTGTTCATGACACAGATCTCTTACATGCAGGATTGTGGCGATCCAGATGAACAACCAAAGAGGGTTCATCTCATTGTATTGGATATATATTAGCCAATCCCAGAAAAACTGAAACACAAAATCTGAAGTCAGTGTACTAATTTGCAAGGAGAAACACTTGTTGCTTGGAAGGAAAGTAATTGTTGCCAACATGATCAACACATTTCTTTTCTGTAGTGTACTCTTTTGTCAGAGTTACTCAATGTGTGGCATATTTTTGTATGTTTGCAAATGTTAACTCACTGTAGAAATTTAAAATGAAATGTAAGAAAGAAAATATGACCAAAAGTGTCATCAAATCACTAGGATCTCTATTCCCTCTGGAAGAATTTCTTCTGTCCTTGTATAACACACACACACACACACAGCAGCACAATAGATTCCCAGTATTATACATTTCAAGACAAGAACATTAAATAAAATGAGAATGTTTAAAATACCACCTAATGATCTGAAAAGCAGATGTTAATTTTGGAATTTCTTAGGGTTTTAAGAAGAAAACAAGTGTTATGCAAACGTGTTAGTCTGAGTATGTGCCACATTTTGGCATCTGCCTTCGAAGATCAGACCCAAGAGATGCTCTCTACCCAGTAGAAAGAGTGTTAAAATTCATTAACATAGTGTTTGCTGGAGGAAGTCACCATCTTAATATTGTCATATAACAGATAGACATTCCTATCAGCATGATAGTTGTCAGAATCTTACAAGTTCATTATCTTTACAAACTGGAGGGCTGTTACGTGACCTTTATCTAGTGAACAATGGGGATGCTGACCTTTAACTTTTAAAGCTAAATTAGCAGGTGTCTTGCCACAGTGGCACCCTGAACTAGTCCTAGTCATCACTGTCTTGAATCATGGCTCTAAACCATCGCAGACTTGTATCCTTCAATGGGCAGGATACTGGGGAATGTGCATACAGTAGATACATGATTTACATTTCTCCCTGCCTCACAGGCCATTCTTAGATGAAGGAATGCAAATAACTTCAATGAAACCACATGTTAATGGCTGAAAACTCCTTGGACTTAGACTATTAAATGCCGTTTTGAGTGCATTTGCTAAAAATAAAACAAAGTAAGCTGGTTGGATTTTGAAAAGGTACAATTTGTATGTTTTTCTAAAAAGTTTTTCAGAGCTTTTCTGTTATACAAATAGAAATCATTTCTAAAAATACTTACTCATTCAACATGAAATACCCATCCACAAGTTTAATTCCCATTCTCTTCTGACCAATAAAATTGTCTGCTCTGGAGTGATTTTTTTACTTCTCTCTTTTAAGTCATAGAATGCTGTTACAGAAATTGGAATCTTTTGATTCTTAAAATAAGAAGAAATACTTTCCTAGAGAGAGATGTAGCTCATTTCAGTCCTAGTTAATCATTCCCATTTCTCAAAGATTCATTGGAAAATCATTGTTATCACTGTTTATATAACAAAACATTATTTCCGAAGAAACTTTGAAATAAATAGTAGAGCTTCCGCACACTAATGCAGTCAACCTACCACATACTCAAATAGTTAAGTTGAGCAGTTTACTTAGAAAGGCTGACAAATTTGCTTCACTTCAAAATATCATTAACACCAATAACACATTTGCCCAAGCCTATTTCTAAGTTGTAAAAAAAGATTGCTACAGATTAAGACCCTAAATATAATGCTATAAGCTCCAAACAATGGTATCTTTTATAGTGAAGAGCAACTGCGGACACAAATTGCCCTCTTTCCTGCACCTTTTTCACAAAAATCAATATTAAAGTAGTATTGGCCTTAACTCTCCCATACACTATATGAGAAAAAACCACAGCCGTGCTTAGGACAGTTTAGGTCAATAAAGAATCAATACTGTGGTTGAATCTGCAGAAAGATAAAAGACTCAGAACTCTCTACACAGAGACCAATTGTTTTCTCTCCATTCTGTAAAGCAGCAAAAGGACATCACTCATTTGTGCCATGGAGGAGGGGGCAGCTTTTACTTTTAGGTTTTTAGGGTTTATGTGCATGAAGTGTTGGTGAAAAGTAAAGGGGGCATAGGACAGATAACGGGCAAAAAAAAAAAAAAAAAAGAAGAAGAAGAAGAAGGAAAAGGAGAAAGAAAAAATAAAAAGGATTGCTAAATATACTTCTCTTGAATGTTTTGGTCTCTTCCCAGGAAAGCAGCTTTTTTTTCCAAATCCATCTACAGTAAGTATGAAGCCAGGTGATATCAAGAGGAAGACAGTCTGGATTAAAATCTGGACAATGATATTTCTTTGGGAAAAGTTACTTTTTTCTAAGCTTCTGTTTCCTCATTTACAATAAAATAGAAGATAACAATATTAGCTAATTTATAGAATTTTTAGTAGACCCTTATTGTGCTCCCCATTGTCCTTGCACTTGTGTGGCTGAGTTTCTCAGCCCTCTTGCAGGCAGACCAGGACATGGATTGGTAGCAGTCAACAAACTGTTGAGAGGAAATGGCATCATTTTATTTCCAAGAGGAAGCAGTGAACATGCCAGGACATTTCCTCTTTCTCTAGTCTGGAAAACTTGCAAAAAGCCTTCAATTATGAGGCAGAGCCTCAGTTCAAATTCACCTGGGTGCTCAACTCACCATACAGAGGACAGGTTTCTTGGAGAGTCATTTAGATATGAAATTTTTGTGATGACCAACTAAACACAAACATATGTCTTATGCCATCAAGATTTGAGGATTATTGTCAGTTTTTGTTCTTACCATAATAATCTAGCATATCCTGACTACTTATAACTATGAGGAATGATTTTTAAAATGTGCAAAAATTTCTCACCATGAAGGTGGGAACAAAATAGTACTCAATTAATGCTCTCAGGTAGAAGTTGCATTTCATACAGGGGAGCAGTTTGAATAAAGTGATGAAATGAAATAAAGCAGTGCATTTAGAGATTCTGTAAGTAAAATTCTTAGAAAGGAGCTTATATCTATTAAAATGGAAAGCATTATTTCAAACATCCAAGCTAAGATTTCTAAAAAAGTGCTGCATGATATACCATAGCCCTATAAGATGCAGAAAGAGTGTTCTTTGGCTTAAGAAGTTCAGAAAATTCTGCCTGCTTAAAACTTCCACTCGAATATTCTTAATGCACAGTAAATTACTAAAGGCCCTGAGAAGTACTGCAATAGAAACTCTGATGAATAGTTCATATTCCAGGGCTTTTCAAACTTCTTTGACAACAGCGTGCTTTTTCCATACAATGCCAATTAACTTCTTTCAGAACACCTTGTCACTACCTTCAAAGAGCTTATTACATACTTACTTAATTGTTAAACTATGCTTAGTACTAATATTTATTATGGCATATGTTCAGCCATACATGATGAGAAGTCCATTTAACAGTGGTTTCAATTAAAAAATAGATGCACGTATAGTCTTACCATATGAAGTATTATCATAAACTTTCCATCATTCTACTTAATCCTCATAATATCCTCTTTGATGTAATAAGAGATTTGAATGTTAAAGAAATTCAAAGTTGATGGAATAATTCAAAGACTTATGTCTCTTCAATTTGATTGTTCAAACTCAACCTTATATTTGATTGGAAGATGACTGGTTGTGACAATGCAAACATCAGGTAGAATGCAAGTACACAAAGTATGAAGAATATGCTTCTTCAGTGTTTACCTCCTTTTGTTATCAAAATTCATCTAGAAATATCTATTTATATCTTCATCAGAACTATGTCACATGGACATACATAACTGCAAAAGAATCTGAGAAATGAAGACCTGTGCTTTTGTGGTCTTGTTTTACCTGAGTCATTGTCATCCTCTACTAAATGATGGTCTAAGGAAAGGAGAGAGATTGAGCATCAGGCTGGCAACAAGTAGTATCTGCCACAATCCTAGAGCATGATCAGAATTTTATCTCTACTCTTTTGGTATCAATATTATGCCTCCTCTTCAGACAATACAGAAATGATGGAGATTCGGCAATAATACATAAAGGGTAATTAAAATGAAAAAGATAAAAGGTCAATATCAAGTTTGAGTCCAAGAAAATTCAAACCATTCTCCATATTCATCCTACTGTAAATTCTGTGAACTAAAGAATTATGTAACTCCAGAGGTGACATTTCATCTGAGATCTTAGTTGCCTCAACTTTAAAGACAAAAGAATCACTCCTTCTTTCTTGGGTGTGTAGTGTAGATAGTAAATAAATTAATCCCACAAAAAAAAAAAAACCCTTGAACCAACATGATCTAGCAAGTGTTCACAAAGGTTAGCTCTCTCCATACTGGTCTTTAAAGATTTTAAAAATGGTTCCATATCCAAATATCATAGAATCTGATTGAAGGTTATAGTTGTGTCTTATACACAAGAAATGGAAAATTCTTTCTTCTTCCTTGGTAAGTAGAGGGCACTCCAAAAACATTTGCATCCCCAGAGGATATCAGTGACATTTATCTGAATCATAATAATACTTACACCTATCGAACTGCCTAACAAGAGTTTTGTTCTTCTTTTTGCCATGGAGACAAATTTCCTGAGCAACATACACATCCCAAGATATGTCACATGCTTTTTCTATTTGATTCTCAAATCTTAATGTGGATCTTCTTTAGGTATTTCTACATTTTTTCCTCATACATTAAAAATGGCAAAAATGTTCCTGCAACTTTCTCACTCTACAAATTATAAATACTAAGGAATACCCTTCCCCAATATGTTATTGTTTCAGCATGATTAATCAGCTAGAAGTGAAACATATTGTTTAGTTATGTAATTAGAGAGAACTATCAGTTAATTCTCAACCAAGGTTTCACTGCTCTAGACCCTGCTCATTGCACCACTCGCTTCAATCACCTGTTCTAATTTCTAGAGTAATTGAGTCAATAGACATCAGGGTGAGGAGAATAGGTGCCAGGCATTATAAACATCCTTTCATTTCATTAGGAGCCGCTCAGCATTAAACCAGAGGCCAACATCCTGCTGTCCTGACTGCCACTGCCATGTACCTGGGCTCAGATCCACAGTTGTGGTTCGTTCCTGCTTCTGGAAACACAGTAGGGTAAAACTTGTCAGCACACCAGTGAGTTGTGTTATGTGCTGTGCATACACATCACGCAAACTAGGAGAATATTGAGATGAGGGCCGAGCATACAATAAATTGGGGAAAATGAATAGTAAAGGACAGTAGGACTGTCTTGGTCAAAGCAATAAATAAAGCCGCCCTTTGTGTGTACCCCTATCCTGTAGACTTTGGGTTATCACAGATTTGGAATTGGATTTAGGTTGACTTGCTATCTTATTGGTTAGACTTTAGCAATTACTTCTGTTTTCTTTTCAAGTTTTGATTTGGTCATCTCAAAAATCTAGGATAATATCAACAACCACACTGGGCTTTTGTGAAAGTTAAATAAGTTAAAAAAATGTTAAATAAGGTAATACACTGAATCTGAGAAAGAAAAACATTACTAAAAGAAATTGTTGATATTTTGTATATCAGTCTCATTTCTCAGGTAACCCTCATCTTGAGAGAGAGAAAAACAAACAATGCCTGTGCAAAATCGGAGTCAGTGTATTCTAACCCCATGTAGAGGAACTTGTAGCATTGGGAACGGCAGGGCAGTTGCCTTCTCTCCTGCTGAAGCCCCATTCTGACCCTTTAGGGGCTCATCAGGGTTCAGCGAGGCTGTCATTTCACCTCTTTTCAGCCCACACACCGTCCACTGTTCATAGTCCTCCTCTGCTCACTGTTCCCGAGACTTACTGCTCTGCCCACTGCCATTAGCCCCTGCTCACATACAGTTCTTAGACCAGCTCTGTCAACTGATCTGGGACAGGCTGAACATCAAAGTCTTTTATCTAGATTTTTCCTTCATCTCCAGTGACTGAGTCCCAAACTCAATTTCCTCTTTCTTCTTTTTCAATTAACTACACTTGCCCAGAGCTGGGGAGATAGGCAGTATACCAGGGGTATACATCTGTCATCACTTATCTGGAAGGGGTATATTGGCATTCAGATCCCTAATATAGCCTGTTGAACTCAATAATTCTAGACATATTTGATTTTTGTAAAAGACAGAAACAACACACAATGAGCCTTTGCATAGACCACCCAAGGGGGCATTTAGAGAATTTCCAATCTATTCACGATCTGTAATTCCCAGCCCCCAAAGTTTCCGTGTTATAGCAGAATATCTAGGGACTCCATATGTTGTGGGAATGCAGCAGAACCAAAATGAACTGAAAGAAGAATGCATTTGATTCAAATATGGGATGAAACAGTACCCAAGGAGTGCACATTTCATTGTCTGTACCTGGGACCCTGGGACAACACAACCATCTCAGCCCCACTCAAGTGTGACATTTCCTTTGAACATGACAGTGGCAGTGACCTTGTCATTAACTGATGCAATGAGAAACATTTCAGCTCTCATAATTCAGTTAATTTTCAAGCTACTGGTTACTAAACCCCCAATATAATTTTCCTATAATTAAACCACAACACACGCACACACACACACACACACACACACACACACATACAGGCACACACACACTCACACCCTCATACCCTCACCCACACAAAATATCCACTAAAGTGACAAACAGCAGAAAAAATAAAATCAAAAATGCAGAAAATCTAGAACCAACTTCAAATCTTTGTTTGTTTGTTGGTTTTGTTTCCTTTTATTACAGGTAAGTGTATATGCAAGGGAGATGAACAAAGTCAGCTGGGGACAAAGTGGGTGGAGAGGCAGGAGAGTTCATTTTTCCAATTCAGTTACTGTTAATATGTGAAAAATACAGCTTGGCATTCTCTCTTTATTGACCAGTTGTATGTTACATGTACACGTGCAAGAAATGAGTAGAGGAATTATACACTTCCAATTTAGATTTTAGTTACACAGCTTTGAAGAAAATTCTTATAAGGGGTTATTGAGTATGTCAAAATACAAAAATTTTCTATGAGAATTGGGAAAACTGACAGTCACTAAAGAGAAAAACTTGAGAGCAGTAGAAATAGATCCTTAGAGCATCCAGCCTCCAAGGATCTGCTTTTTGCTCTTGTCACTATTTCTCTATATTGTTTTCAAAAGACTTAAGACATCAGAATAACAAGAATAAAAGGATAAACAGGATCAGATCAAACAAACACACCCCATCTCACAGTTGTTCAGTCACCCAGGTACCTCCTGCCATGAAGCTTGGACTCCAGTCCAACATTCTCAGCTCAGAGGTGGGGGTGTCTACAAATTCTCCTGGGAGATGAGTCCATCATCTAATGGATCTCAGTGTCAGAGGGACATCTGTGATATCCATTGTTGATTCTCTTTTCCTGAATTTCTTCACATCACTCTTACAGCTCAGCTTGTAGGTGAGATAATTCTTCCCTTTGTTCACCAATCCCACTTCTTCTTGATTTTTAGTAGATGATTATCAAGTGCCCCCATCTCTGTTTAGCCAAGCTCTACACATTTTAGTTCTTTTAATCTTTCCTCATAAATCAGTCTCTCCAGCCCCTTAATCATTCTTGACAGGTGATTTACCCAATAGTTTACCACCAAAATGTGAGATCATTGTCTTTGAAAGTGTATCAATATAAATTATTCAAAAACATTATTAGTACAGAGTCATTAGAGAAAAGGAAAAGATGGAGGAGGAGAAATAGAAAGAGGAGAGAAAACTACAATAAGCTTCTAATGAGAGCTAGGAAAAGAATTTCAGAGATTGCATAAATGAAAATATACAAATTTTTATTGCCTTGTTAATGAGATTTTGAACCAGCTAAAGAAAAGTATCTTTCCCTCTCCACGGAAAGTAAGTGCTCTGTTTAAAAGGGAAGGGCTGACCATTTTTCCTTTAAATAAGCAGTTAGACTAGGGAAGTTTTAAAAACAGTTTTCCTGCAACTCTGTTAAAGAATGAACAAGTCTCAGTAATAAAAGCTGCCTATATTCCCAGGAAAGAAAAGGGAACGGTGGTGTTTGCATTGCTTTGGAGTTCTTGGCAGAGGTATTAGTGAAATAGTTGGAGGCAAGAAGTCAAAGAACACTGCATTTTCTGTTCAGCATTACGCATAAACTTCCCAAAGCAGCCTAAAATTTTTCAAAAGCTTTCTGATCTTTTTACAGCCTGACATCATATTCCTCTACAATGACATCATGGCTTTTAAGGATAGGAATCTGATGGCATTCATTTCTCACAATGTTCCCAGCCTATCAAAATTTGGCATTTGGTGTTTTTCCTTAACAACCTTAAGTTTTCAAAGTTTTCTTAGGGGCTTTGAACCCAGAGATCCAGATAAATTTCTATGTGTTTACAAACTGTGAGGCCAACCCTGTGACTAGCACCTTATAAAAGAGGCCTAGCTGGCTGAGTGGCTGGACTGGAGGGAGGTAAGATGAAGAGCTAGAAAAGAGACAAAACAGTCTGGGCTCAAGCAACAGTGCTGGCTTTTTCTTTTTTTCTCTATATCCAGCAATTTGCACCTCCTTTTCCATTCCCCTGGATCTGCTCTAATGATCATTTTCACCACAAGATCAAAAAAGGGAAAATAATCCAACATTTTTTGGTATGTATTCAGAGTTAATGCTACTGGACCAAGTTCCCAGAGCCGAAGTCTCTGGTGCTTTATTCCTGGTATACCAACGGGCAAATGGAGAACCTATGTTTTATGGTCTCAGACACGTGGGTTGCAACCACTCCAAACTTTCCCTCAAAAGAGCCTGGTATGATATAAACTATGGTTGAGACACTGTGAACTCTCTTACTTAGGGATCAACTAGATCAGTCTATCAAACTGCCTGTGTGAAACAATACTTAATACTTTGTGGTATTATTTTTAAATCCATTGTGGACCTCCTTTGTCATGTTAAGCACGATTGCTGTGTTTTCCCATGGCAAGAATCCTACATATGTTCAACTTCAGATGCGGCCCATTCCTACATAAGCAAGGACAAAGCACAGTTGATGCACTTGGGTGCTGTGGCAGTGTCACATTTCTGTGGAAATTTCTAAACACTTTCTTTCAATTTCTGTATTTAACATGTCAAAGAACTATTATGAAAACTTAAACTGGTAGGTAACCACTATACTCCAGATAACCCTGTTCTAAATTCGGGATCTCCAAATATACTGTGGTCAAAATTCCATTCCATGCCCATTTTTGTGAATCAAATATTGTAGGAACACACTTGAACTGCATATGACTGTTCCTGCATTGTCCCAACAGAATTAAGTAGGTAGTCTCAAATATGTGCCATCTGACCCTTGAAGAAATAGCTTGTGCAACCCTGTGGACCCAGAATACTCTCTGGAACAAAAAGATGGACTGAATTTTCACACAGCTTATACCAGTCTACCACCCTCCACTACCAGATGAGGGCTGATATTCTTTACCTATTCTGCTTGGGCTGTACAGGACTATTAATTGCAGAATGAAAGATTCCAAGGTGTTTACTTTGTATTTTAGCACACAGATGCAGGGAGGATTTACAACTCATCTCTCAAGAAGGAAACCTTTCTGGGTCTTCTTGGTGTGAATGCTCCATTTGTGTGCCTGCACATGATGCTTGTGTGTGTGTGTGTGTGTGTGTGTACAAGACCATTCCAAGGCTGAGCCAAACCACTGCAAACTTACTGTGAGAATAACCAGCCAGAGTCCATTGACCATGTTCATAAAGAAGTCCCTTTGTTCAAGAAAGCCACTCAGGAAGAGGGCGGGAAGGGGAGGGGAAGAGGTGAGCCCTGCCTTGAAGAGGTCTGTAGTGCTTCAATCAGAAACAGCTGTGGCCAGTTTAATGCTATCACAGGGCTCGTATAGATGTGACATCACATAGAACTAAAGCTAGGCCAAGGAGTTTTACTGGCAATATACCTTACACTCTAAGGATTTGGTTACAAATTTGTATGTGGCGTATGTTTTTTGAGTGAATTCACAACTGGGAACCAACACTATATTGCATCTCCTTCTAGTAACATAGCTAAAAACAGGGTGAGTTTTTTTTTTTTCTTAGAATTAAAATCTTTATTAATTTTAAGCTATTGGGAAGTAAATGAATTTGCCATCATCTCAGTTCATTACCTTCTAACTAGAAAGATTTTCAAAATCAGACCAGTATCCTGGCCAAGTAGGAGGAACTGGGAGACACTTTATATTCTAATTTCAAACTGCAGGGTATCCCAGGTGTACTGTATAGGATTTCCTGTAATTTACCAGCAAAATAAGCAGTCTACAGGAATATGTTTGCCATACTGTACATTCGTATTAATTACCCAGCAGGATAAAGTGATTTCTTTGTGATAGAAAGAGATGTAGATCTACAGGAAAATCATTAAACCAAACCAGGGAAAACAGACACTTTTCTGTTGTTAAGCAGTTTGGCTGGATTCAGGATTGGAGTCTGGGAATATGTAATTGGTAGCATTTTTCTCATCCTCACTCAATTTTCTCTTGGAAAAACAAATAGACTCTTGAACTAAAACTAGAAACCAAAGCTGGTCACTCTATATAGCCAATGAGAAGATAGTGTTTTCCCGGCATAATCTTGTTAAAAAGTAATTCAGAAACATACAAAATTATAACAAAAATGCAAAGGTTATCAACAATAAGAGGAGAAGACAAAGCATGCCAGACAAGTTCAGAGGTAGAGAAAGGACAGCAAGTCACAGTGGTAAAAGTTTCTGGGCAGACAGATTTGCATGGCGTCTCATAGGAAGGAGGTAATGTAGACAGACAGATCTGGAGGATAGGAATTCTAAGCAGAGAGGTGCCGTGAGGGATGGAGGAAAATAAGATGAGGACCTAGGGTTGTACAATGGAAGTTCAAGTGATAACGAATGATCATAGTGGACTCATTGAAAGGAATGTAAAGAAAGGGAGGGGACCAATAAATCAACAGCTATTGAGTACATATGCTGCACTGGGTATTTTGTGAGTTAATTTAATCATGACAACTTTTTAATACTTATAAGAGGACTCTACTATTGTCAAATGTAGAGAAGCCAAGTGTGGAATGGGAATCACCAAGATATGGGGCAAGAAGAAATGAGGAGATAATAGTACGAAGTTTCAGTTATACAAGATGAGTAAGCCCTTGAGATTCATTGTGCAGATTATCTTAGCTAACAACATTGTATTGTAAACTTTTGCCATGAGGGCTGGTCTTATTTTAAGTGTTATTATCATGTACACACAGTCATATGCCCCCATATCATATATATAACTATAATTAAAGAATACAGAAAAAACTTTTGGAAGTGATAGCATGGGTTGTGGTAATGGTTCACAGGGGTATACTTATCCTCCAAATCAGAAAATTATATATATATATATATAAACATATATGTGATATGCATGTCAAATATACCTCAGCAAAGTATTTTTAAGCACACACACACACACACACACACATCTGTTCACTCCAAAGTGTATTTTATCACACCTTAATGATTCCCAACCCCACCTGCCTATCAGAATTATGATTGGCAATGTAAAAGTATAACCAGTTTTCTACTGCCCATCCCAGATGATAGTGAGGCAACAGGTTCACACAGGACCATACAACAGTTTCCACTGGTGTTTCTGAAGTACCAGGAGTAGAATATTTCACCTCAAAGTAGACTGCTCTTATCTAACCCCTACAGAGCTCTTTGCATTCTTCCTGAGATAATCTGGTTGACATACTCCAAGTGCCCTCTTTGCCTTTTTAAACTGTCTCTATAAGCTAGAATTTTCACTGACCACAGACTAAGATGAATACAACAAAAGATCTCTGATCTCTGCTATCATATAAATGGTACCTTTACCTGGTTTCCTGGACAGCAGAGCCTGGGGCAATAGTTTATGTGTTTTTATGACTATAAAGTAAAGCCCAGGAAGGGAGAATGGGGGGAGGGGAGTGAAGAGGAAAAGAGAATGTACAGTTGAGTTGGCTGCTCCTGGGTCTCACATGTCACTGCTTGCTTCCCATTGTAGATGAAAAAGGATGTCAGTTGATGGCTACATCTTATATTTGGTTAGTGAGAAGCAGGGGGGAAGATACATCTGCTTGCTTTCCTCTTACTGGACAAAGATTTATCCAAGCATCCATAGCTCCTCCACTTTTTGGGACAGTGCATGCAGGAGTTTTCAGTGGTCTTGCATCATGACACACATGAGCAGCAATGGGGAAAAAAGGTAAAGAGGAGGGAGAAATGACACACATAGATGGAGTTAATCTGAAATGACTCAGGAAGATATCTGACTCACATGACAAGATTTTTCTCCTAATTCCATGAAGAAGTCATTGTTTTTATTCTCAGGTAGTTATCTGGCAAGCAGTGAATTTGTAACATAAAAAAAAGGTGATACTGGAACAATTAACAATAACATTTTAAAAAATTCCCAAAGTTCAAGATTGGCTTCCTTTGTCTTCTCAGGTCTTTCACTGCAATTTATCTTAATAAATGTGAAACAAACTTTTACAGTAGACTTTACTAATTAGAAGAAAAGCAAATTTGTCATGGAAATATCAGCTGATATCAAATAACAACAGTATAATGAATTATTTGTGACCTGCTAAGAGGAAACAAAGATCCAAAATATTTCCATGATGTTTCTCCCCATTTAAGTTTCTCCTCTAGTAAGCATAGATACATGTACTCTATGTATAGCCAGGAACTAAACATGCTACTAACATAGACTTACCAGATGTTCTTAAAACAACAAGAAAACTAACTACCCTCTTTGTGCTAGTTAAGCATAATCACCAAATTGATTGGATTAAGAGATTCTTGAAGGGGTGAATGGATCATAAGGGCACAATACTCATTAATGGATCAATCTACTGATGTTCATAGATGAATGTGCTCTTTGGAGGTAGGGCCCAGTTAGAGGTAGACTACACATTTGGAAGGTTTATCTCTTGCTGACGCTCTTCCCCTGTACTCTGCTTCCAAACCATGAAACACCTTCATCTATTTGGACCCTCCTTACCATGTTTCTGCCTTGGAAACACCTGACCATGGACTGATTCATCTGAAACCATTAGCCAAAGTAAACTTCTTCCTCCTTTAAACTGTATGTATTGATAGACAGTTTTTTCCTCCGTTTAAAAGATTAAATAGTGTGTTAGTCAGTTTACCCATTGCTGAAACAAAATACTGGACACAATTTAAAGTAATAGAAATTTATTTTGAGTTACAATTTTAGAAGGCTTCATTCATGGCTGGCTGGCTGTAAGGTAGAAACACCATGATAGAAAGACAGTGTGGAGGAAAGCTGCTCAATTCATGCCAGCCAGGAAGCAAAGAGTGGGGTCAGGAACCAGATCTATACCTCAAGTTCAGACCCCATGATGCAACCAAACACAGACAAAAAATGTGCTTTACTAATCTTCTATGTTCTTTCAAACCCATCAAGTTGACAATCCAGGTTAAAATAATTATTTCAAATAGTAATTATGAAATACAACCTGTATCATCTTATTTTCTTGCTTTCTATTTCAATGTGCAGTGAGCTCTGGAACAATAAGTTCTGAGTCAAAGATCTAACCTTAACTCTATCAAAGATATTTGGATGAAGATGAATAAACTATGTAAAGCAGAGATTGGTAAACATTCCCATAAAAATCCAGAAAACCAACACAGTTTTGGAGGCCACACAGTTTCAGTTGGGATTGCATCTACTCAACTCTTCTGCAGTGGCATGAAAGCAGCCAGGTCCAAGGTTTTCAGAGCCATTTTTTAAGCTCTGTGAGCCTCAGGTACCTCATAGTTAAAACAGACTTCAAAATAACCTTCCTAGTGGGATATAAGTGAAGATTAAGTAAAATAATAAATGCAGAAGTATCTAGCAGAAGAGTTTAATCTTTTTAATTCCTTACTTCCTTTCCACTTCTCCTAAAATTCATGTGCAAAAAAATTGTAATTAATTGACCATTTTGATTAGATGACTTAATTTGTTTCTCTGTCTCTCTTTCATTCTCTCCTGAACCCCCTCAGCCAATATACCCCTCCAAACAGTGTTAAATCTAATCGAAGAGAGGAAAACAGACATAGAAAAATTGCCAAATTTTTATTTGCATTGTTTTCCAATTCCTGTATCTTTTCAGGATACTCCATTCTTAAAGAACTTTTCCTACTCTCATAAGGCAGTTGAGTGAAGAGAAATATGGCTACATGAAAGTCAGTGTTTGCACACATACCTGAAGGCTGGGACATATTCTAGGAGACTGAAGCCTGATTAAGCCAGAGAAATTGCAGTGAAGGCAAGATTAGAACAGGTTAGAATGGAGGAATAAAGAAAAGCTAAGAGAAAAAAAAGTGAGATAAAGTATGGAGCAAGATATGACAGAAGGGGTGGGCCCAGGTGCAAAGGCCTTTGTTACTGAGAATGTACCTTCCTCTGAGATTCCATGCACTTATGCCAATTTGACTTTTCATTCTAAGACCACAGGCACTTGAGATATTCAGCTGGCTCAGAAGTTACTAACAAGTCTAACACATACAAGCAGGAGTACCCCTGCCTCCCCCACCCCTACTACCCCAACTAATGTTCAGGCCCGCTCATGTAGAAGGATCAACAAACATTTTTCAACCCACCCTGAAGACAAGACTTGTCTTGAGAATTTTCATATATATGATCTAAGCTTTATCTTAGGGTTTGTCATCCTCACCCTCACCCCTGAACTTCAGGTTGCTTCACAGAAAAATCTACTGTGTGTGAAATCCCGTCATGTCTCCTTAACACAGCACTCACATCCACATTTAGCCACACAGGAACTGCCTTCGATTAAATATTCTGGTTATGAGCCATGCTGAACCCCTATTTCAATCACCATTTTGGAGGGGGAGGCTGATGTGCTACTCTTCAAGGTCATTAAGAAGTTAAACCAAAGCCCTTCCTCCCTTCCTATTTTATATACCCTGAGCAGTTCTAGAGAAATTTTCTAGAGAAAATAGAGCTTAATTTCTTGGAGGTGTTTTGTTGACAAGAAAATGGAAAGCATGTGTCCCTGCTTCACTTATTGTACTTCCAAGTAATGAAAGTATTTAAGAAGGTACAATTATGATCTTGGCAAGCACCTGGGGCTCTTGGAACTGTTTTTTCATACTGAATAAACACTGCAGATAATCTGTTTACATTACACTGTTCTGAAAAGCTATCTACAACAAAAGGCCACAATGATTCTTTCCTTTTCTTGAAAGGAAAAAATATTGCACTAATAATTTGCTGAAAATGATTTCATTGTCTCCGTTTTCATTCCAGCTAGACAGAATTGGGTTTTAGAAAGGAGTTTATGTGTTTCTTATTTTCTGCCACTTTTAACAGTACAGAGTAGTCCTTTTTTTTTCTCTAGTTATCTGGAGTCCTTATTAATAAATCCCGATGATTCAGGATTACTTATCTACCTTAAAATATTAACTGTGACCTTCCTGTGAATAAATAACCTCAAATTAATTCTATACTTCAGCCTGATCAATTTTACTAAGTGGTATTCTTAGTTTCATTTAAACACGGTGCTTCTTAGAAAGAAGGGCATAATCTATTTGTTTTTAGGTCAAAACTTAAGTAGAAATGCTAATAAGCCAGTGAATTAGGAAACACTATCCAGAAAAATGCATGCTTAGGTAGGCGGAGTGTTGTGAGTTCGAGGCCGGCTTGGGCTACAGCGCGAGCGTAAGGCCGGCCTGAGCTACATAGTGCGACCCTGCCTCAAAAAACCAGGGCCAGGAGTTTGGCTCAGTGCCTTAAGCGCCTGCCCTGGCAGGCGAGAGGTTGTGAGTTCAATCCCCGGTGCCGCAAAAAAAAAAAAAAAAAAAAAAAAAAATCTTAAATTGTACAACTCTATGGAGAGTTATCTACCTAACATAATAGAATGCATTGCAAAGTCTGGAGAGATGATACAAGAAGAAAAGAATCAATGACATGTTCATGTGTTTTGCAGAGTACTGCTACGAAATGAGCAAGTTTCATAAATGAAAAAAAGTAATGCATGGAACATCACATCTGGGGAACTTCACTGTTACACAATACTTCATAAATTAAAAACAATTTCTTTGTGTGTTATTCTACATATTTAAAGGGGGAACTCCTAGTGCCTTCATGTTGCAGGAGTTGGATGGGGTCAGTATTTTCTAGGTCACAGTGAGATCTTTTTATATGATTTGTGTTCCATACGCTATCAAGATAAGAAACAGTGATTTAAATGGAGAAGGTCTTGTATATCCTATAAGTCGCTGAAGGGGGAGGCTGATGTACTACTACTCTTCAAGGTCATAAAGAAGTTAAACTAAAGCCCCACCTCCCTCCCTGAGCAGTTCTAGAGAAGGCATTCAGGAAAGGCCCAAAATACGTCCATGAATTACAGAAACTTGTTCCGAAGGCCAACACAGGTTTATACTCTTGTGTAGTCTTTATCAAATACCCTTGCTTAATAAGCTCTCCTAGCTCTCACATAAATGTTACTAGTCCTTCAATAAACCACCATTAGGAGCTTAAAACTGCCTACGTTGCCCTCAAGAAATATGTGAAGGACTACAGCACTTAAAGTTATGTTCCCAGAATTATCAACTAGTAAAAAGCAGAAGGAATTGAAATCTTCATGATTTATTTTATCGTTTTCTAATCCATTCAGTTTGTAACTGCTAGGGCTGAGATCTTGACAGGTGAAGTCGTACCCCACACAATGGCTCCCCTGACCTGATACTGTCCCTCTACTCCAACCAGCTGCCTCCTTTCTTCAATGCTGGGAGCCATTTAGCTCCTGGGGTCCCTAAACCTGTAACCACTAGGGGGCAAAATCAACCCAACAGTCTCAGTAATTCATCCCAGCTGAGCAGCCCCATTTCCTCCAGCCCCATCCCAGGAAGTCTCTTTCCAGCAATGTTTTGAATTAAGAGGTTGCAATAACATTCTCACAGTCCCTTTCAGCTCTGCGGGTTGGCCTCACCGAAGGCTAAAGGAATTCACAGCAGCCCCAGAACAGCCTGCGGTCTGTTTCTCTGACAGTTACAAAGAAAGAAACCTACCGCCAGAAATGACAGAGTCTAGTCCTACCCCTCAGCCCAACATTTACTACATCCAAGACCATTATCAAAGCAGAGAGGCGGAAGACAGTCTACACCTGCTTCCTATTCCCTTAGGGCTCTGTGAGGTGGGTACAATCTGATGTCCCTGCCTTTCATAGCTAAGAGAACAAAGGCAAACTAGCATACTTTCAGAGTCAGCATGAGGAAGTGCTTTCAAGGAATGTCCAAAGGATGCTTAAGTAGCCCCTTGGCAAGTGCCTGGCATACTTCTGTATGTTAAATAATAAATACAAGATGACTGAATGACTCTGCCATAAATTTGTTTTCAAAACATCTTTAAGTTATGGAGAGATGTTATTAACCCATCTCACAGAAAAGAAGTGAGGTAGAGAGAAACCTCTCTCCAAACACCACACAATTAGCCCACATAGCCTTTCATCTGGAGTAAAACAGAGGCCATTTACTCTTTTCCTAACTATAATTTCACATTCCAGACATTCTACGTTTTCCTTATATTTCATATAGTATACTATACATGGAATCAGTAACAAAAGCATTTCAGTTTTCAGAATCAGTCCCAATCTCATATTATTACCTTTATACTGTTTTAGTATCATGTGGTGATATCATATGATATAGAAAGAATCTGAATTCTCAGCTGGGTATAAGAAACACGAATATATAAGGTATATTTTTGGAAAACATTGTTTTAAACTGCATTTGACAGTTATTCCTTGGCATACAGATTTTCAGATCAAGGATTCCAGATTGCATTACAAATTATATTTATTTTCTTCTATTAAGACTAATTAGGGGGAAGGTTACTCATTGGTAGAGGAGAAAAGTATTTTAAACCACAGGGAATTCTATTTTGAAAATTTTTCTGCTTCTCATTTTTCCAAATGTTTGCAATGCTTGGAGAAGACTAAAAATCAGACAGGCCCTTTCAACTTTTAAGACAATTTTAATGTATGTACACACACACACTCAACTGGGAGGGTGGGATCCTGAAATGACAAAGATAATTTTGTATCTATTTTTTAGATATTATTGAAAAATTCAGGGGTGCTTAAAAGTTCCCTAAACTTTTTTTTCCATCACCTCTACACCAAACAAGGAAAAAAAAAAAAACACTGAGGTGAAGCACACCCAGAATTCTTTGCATCATTTGGACCGTGTGTGGGAGGACTTAGCCACTTTGTGTGGAATGTGTTTTGCTTTTACAACAATAATTTTTCTCTGACTCAACAATATAGACATCACATTACAAAGTTCAAGATAAGAAAAAAAAAATTACAACACTGGGAAAGATCCCAGTCACTGTATACAAAACAAAGTAAAGACAATCTAAAGGAGGAGAGGGAAATGGGGAAGGAAAACAGCAAGAAAAGAGAGAGAGAAACCTAGGAAGTTGTGTCATGGGACCAATTCCAATCCCATATCCTCTGCCACTTCTAGATTCTTTGGCTGTCAGCTCACCATATTCCTTCATGGGTTCCTTCAGCAGCACTTTGAATCCTCCCGAGTCTCGTGGTCCTTCCAAGGAGCACACAAGTGGTACAGAATGTTGCAACTTCCAAACACTGGAGGAAAAAATGAAGATTCCTGCCACACAGTAATCATTTTTAAAAACAGCAATTGATGTTGCCTGAAAAGGAAGCTTAGAAATCCAATTATACCACATTTCATTTGAGTGTCAACAATTGGAATAACAATGCCCAACAGTGAGGGCCCCAGTGTGAAACAAGGCTGCCATATTATCTTATTGGACCCAATGTTTTCATAAATTCAGGCTTGGAGCAAAGCCCAGGGCTGCTTTATTTCAAGGTCTTTGCCTGCCTTGTCCTTTTTCTTCATTCTCGCTCTTTTGTTCTTTTCTTTCCTTCTAGAGATTGTGCCATCTTTCCTACACTCCACCTCTGCCTTGGCTGCCCCGAAGTCCCAGTGGCCACTATGTTTATTAAAGAACATATGCATCACTGGAACATTTTCCACACCCCTTGAGCCAAATGTTTTGTGTATTTGGCCCTTAGCAGCCTTTTAGATTCTGTGATGAGGAGCCACTAAAAACCATGTGGCGGCCACTAACTCACATGTTATAGCCTGTTTTGTATATTATTGTCATTGTCATTATGAGTTGCCTTTTCCTGAGAGTAATATACACCTCATTATAACTCTAATTATAATGGATCTGTTTTGCAAAATGTTTTTCTACCAAGGACCTCCCAGTCATCCTTCATGGTCATTAACCATGCTTATCTGCCCAGACTTTCTAGCATGACAAGGGAACATGTTTGGATACTAAATATTCCCTGACTGGGTGTGGAATGAAGCTCTCAACTGCCATTTACATAAGTGTGCTTCAGAAGATGCCAACCACACTGCTGATGCTTCAGCTAAGAAAAGGTATGGCATACGAAAAACAGTTAAGAAAGAAATATGTAATTTTATTGATAATAATTGGCTCTTCCTTACTTGTTGACAGCATATCTCTTGAGGGACAAAATCTGATCCTACCACTGGGGACTTCCTATTCTCCCTCTCTCTCTCCCCCTCTGTCTCATCTCTCACTCTGTCTCTCTGTCTGTATCTGTCTCTGTCTCTCTCTCTCTCTTTCTCTGTCTGTCTCTCACCACCAATCCGTGTCATCATGTTCATGGTAGGATATTAAATTCCAGTGAAAAATTCAGCCAAATTTTCATCCTTGATTAATAATAATTTATCTTCCAGGCCTTGAAATGTTGGCCCCACTGCCCTGGATTTAAAAATAAGATGCTGACCTCGATCTCTACTTTGGAGCTCACTTCTGACCTGCTTTTTTTAACTTCACCAGTCCCCTGGATACAGATGCTTGGTTCCTTGCTTTGAATTCACTGAATCCCAGTGTGTGACCCTGGCACGTAGTCATTTGTCTCTTCCTTGTACTTTTCTAGGTTTTATACTTTCCAACTTGATTCAAGCATCAACTTCCACTCCTGCTACTAACTCATCTATTTCATTTGTCCCATAAAACTCATATAGGATTGAATGCTATAGGCTGAATATTTGTGTCACCCTCAATGACACAAATCCCCATTGAAACCTAATCCCCAATGTGATGGTATTAGGAGGTGGAAACTTTGGAAAGTGATTAGGTTATCAAAGTGGAATAATGAATAGAACTTGTGTGCCTACAAAAGAGATCCCAGTGTGATCTCTGGACCTTCTACAGACAGTGAAGACTGTTTTGAGAACAAGGAAGTAGGCCTTCACCTTACACTGAATCTGCCATCACCTTGACTGTGTGCTTTCCAGTTTCCGAATCAGAGTCATAATTTCTGTTGTGTATTAATTGTCCAATCTGCAGTCATTTGTTAGAGCAACCTAAATGAACTAAGACAGTGGGATAAAGAAAACTTACTTTATTTCACAGATGGGAAAATGAGGTCTTTCATTTCCTTAGATATGTTTGTCATTTGCCTTTGAAATATTTACAGTGTAATGTTATTAATGTTTAAGAACTTCTGTGTGAGCTGCCAAATACTGATTTTTGATACTTCTGATATACAGTTTTATGCTATACTGTGGCTCCAGTAAGCCTGCAATGAACATGGCCTCTGTGTCAGGTGGAATTGGTTATGAAGTAAATACAATAAAAAACGGTAAATTTGGATCTCACCACAGCAAAATCTTGCCTGTCCTGACAGTGACACAACCATGTAAGTAACTTTTGGTGAACAACAGATAAGAGAAAGCAGCTAGTTCTTTGTAAATTGAGAGAGCCCCATGACAATATCTGAGATGGGCTAAAGGATATGTAGGAATTTGACAAGTGCCAAGTTGGCATGGGCACTCAGGCCAAAGTAACAGAGAATTATATACTGTTTAGGAATCTCAAACTATTCTTATAGATATAAAATGCAAACACAGACGTGAAGGGAGATGAAATTTAAAAGGTGGTTAGATCTTAGTTCATGCATCCAGGTTTTCTCAAATCAGTATATGCTTGTTTCACTATATTCTAAGTACCATTTCCATTTCCTTTCAAAAATATCCCAGTTTAGATGATTGTATGTCATGATTATAAGACTGTCCTTTGATTTATAGGTGATAAGGAATCAGCAAAAAACAGATACAATTTAACTTAAATTACAAAATCAATCCTTCTACCATCAAGTTTTGCAGAACTTCATGGGTCCTCTCGATATTCTTCCTACCCTGGTTTAGAAATAAGCTTCTTGATGTTTATCAGGCCCAATATTACCTAGATAAAGAAAACTTCACCTTTCATTTTTGTAGTTAGTATGACCAGGAGACTTTCATCCAAAGAGATATAAGTGGGAATGTTATGTGAAACCTCTGAAAGGTAAACTTAGGGGAGAAAGAATTACATTTACTTGACTCACAAACATAGATCCATAACAGGCAATACGCAGCCTACCTATATAGGTAAAAAAAAGTTGCATATCCCCTAGAGTCTTTGCTGGCCTTGATTGATCCTTAATGACTTAATAGGGCTACCACAGTAGTCCTAGATCACCTCCCTTCGGACCTCACTGATGTGGGAGACATGTAGCTTTCTCTTACTGATTCAATGTTATTTTGGATATTTTCATAGTGTAATACTCAAGAAATTTCTAATCCATGGAAGTCCACTTCACTAAGTCTTAATTATGTAGCAGGAAAGTGTAAGAACCAACCGCTTTGGCCCTGATCAGTGTCATCCTCTAATCTAACTTAACACACTGTCTCATATTTTGGACATTATTAGATATTCACAAATGAAATAGACAATACTGATTTGTATTTTTTTGTGTTTCTTCTTCAATGAACAGAAGATGGAGAAGTTAACATTCATTTTAGTTGGCAAGTTCTCCTATGAAATATAGCTCTTAGATTTGGTTTTGTGCATGTTAAATAATTCAACTCAAAGAAATCTATTATATTTTAAAGTGCTGTCTTTTGGCTGTAGAGTGAGAATGATTTTAATGGGATGAGAGTGGATATGGAATATGGAGAAAGGAACAGGAAGGGATGAAAGGCATAGGAATTTACTTCTCAAAGAACAACAGCATTCTAGACTAAATGGTTGTCAAGAATGAAGTGCTGTCCTAGGGATAGCTTCTCATTCCCATCTATGCCACTAGCAAAAGCAAAGTGTTCCCTTCAGGTAGGACTCTTGATCCAAAGATCTATAGATATTAATATAGGCATATAGATATATGATTTCATATATACATATTAAAATAATCAAAAGAATAAGTTAATCCAGGCAAGAGTAAATGCAAAAAAACAAGTGTATCTAGCCAGATTATACATTAAATAAAAGGCAATGAGTAAGTATCCAGTAAAATTTTATATGAGCACATTACACCAAACCAGTCAAAGATTCTGGCCCCTGGCACTGCTGATACAATGCAGCCATCTTCTTCCTTCTGATGTTTTCACTGAAATCATTCCCAAGGGGGCTAGGGAAAAGTTCTCTCTCTCAATGAAATGTGAAATGTTAGTATTATGAAGAAGCATACTAATAATTGGATAGTGTTCTGTAGTCACTTTCATTAAACCTCCCATTTCACTTCCCTTCTCAGGTTTTAATATTGCCCAGTGAGTCCATCAGATCACCAGGGTTTTGTTGGAGATAGAAAGTTGTATCACTGATTGGTACCCTCGTGAAGCACAGGTCAACACCATGGATGTCAACAAAGACACCCGACAAGTAATGCAATCTGAGTTCCTCACCACAGCCCAATATAATGAGTATGCTGCTCTACAGCCCCTACTGTTAAAAAGAGATAAAACTGGGGCCTGGGCCCTCTGTCAGGGAAAAAAATGGGTTCTGTGCATCAAATCCTTTGGCTAAAGTCACACTGAGCTCTATGAATCACGGGTTGCAACCTGAAAGATCAAAAAGGTTGTTGGGATGGTGAAGCGACAGGTTCTGGAGGCGGAAGTCTTGTCAATGTTACGGGAATGTGGAACTGGCAGAGGAAGTCTGCAGCAGCATCCAGGATGGAAAGAAACTTCGCAGTCACAACAATTAGTACCAGTTGACAAGGTCTTTCAGAAACATGTCAGCACAGAGAGTCCACATATGGTACCTCTTTTACACCTTTCCAATGTGGGGAGAAGAGTGGGAAGAGGAGGGGGGATGTTGACAGTAAACATTCAATACAGAGGAGGTGAAGAATGTTTTTAAAGCACATCAGTGAGAGGCAACTCTTCAGTATCAGGATAAACCAAAAAGAGTGAGCACACTTGACCTTGCCAGCCTCACTGTTTTAAGGTGCCCCACACGCAGCTGTGTGTCCTCACAACTTCCCTACCAGGCATAGTATAGGTTTCACTGCTCATTCTGAAGCTTGTTCAAAATCACACTGACATATTCTCTGTTTTGCCAATCAATGTCTTTCTTAACTTCCTAATTCCTCCTCTATACCTCATGGGCTTGACCCTGCTATTCCCAATACTGACTAAAGAATTCATTTAAGACATTGCTAAATCCCAGCACTCGGGAGACTGAGGTAGGCGGAGCGTTGTGAGTTCGAGGCCGGCTTGGGCTACAACGCGAGCATAAGGCTGGCCTGAGCTACATAGTGCGACCCTGCCTCAAAAAACCAGGGCTGGGAGTTTGGCTCAGTGCCTTAAGCACCTGCTCTGGCAGGCGCGAGGTTGTGAGTTCAATCCCCGGTGCCGCAAAAAAAAAAAAAAAAAAAAGACATTGCTAAAGGGCCAGGGATATAGTTCAGCAGCACAAGTGCCTGCCTGGCAAGCACAAGGTCCTGAGTTTGATTCCCAGTATCATAAAAAAAGAAAAGAAGGAAGAAATTGCTAAAAATGCCTCATTATAACCTACCCAATTTCTCTCTGGTGGTAAAATCAAGTTAAAGCAGATGGCCACTGTAGTAAGACAGGGAGAAGAGTAACTGTGATACATCTGCAGGAACAATGTCAATCCTGCAATGGTGGAGATGGTGAGGACTAGACACTACAGGCCATGTGACTTTGGAGGAAACTGAGTTGATTTTAGTTATAAAGAGCTGAGCTAGCTCACTCCAGGAAATATGAGTTCTTTCCCCATATCACATTCTCAAAAGTATAATATGGGTACAACACCTAAGTTTGCTCCACTTGTTCATGTTTAGATGATGATGACATTACCACTACAGTAATAGCATCTAAATAGGTTGAAAAATCAGACCTGTCCTAGAGAAGTCTGGAGAATTTTAAAAACAAAATGACATTTGCATTTTTCTTCTTGATTTCTCTTACACACTAAGAACTATCCCAATCACCAGAGCATTGGCAAATAATGTGAGGCTAGATAAAGGAGACTTTAATGTTCAAAGTCAGTCATGGGTGATAGTGTTTTCAGACTTCAGGTACCATGTCATTCTATTCCTTTTACCATTGTGATATAGAAAAAACGATCTCAGACCTCCAAATGACATGGGGGAATGAAACTCCCAACCTACTATATGTTCAGCGCGAGTTCGTGTTCTCTAAAATCGAAGAATGAATTTTAGGAACAACGGAGGATAAGAGCAGAAGATATTTATTGAGAGAAAGAAAGCTTCTGTGTGAGGGACAGAAGGGGGCCCAAGTGGGGTGCCAAAGACTCTGTCTTTTCAAGGGACTTTTGTAAAGTAAAACCATAAGGTTAGATGGGTCCAAGGTGGGCATAAGGTGGGACATAACTATGGTCAACCAATAAGACTAATTGCTCAGGTGAAATTGATTAAAACAAGGACAAATGGGGAAGCGAGTCACATAGTAAGAGAGGGATGCTTAACAGCAGTGACTCTTCCTGTAAGAGGGTGGGATGCTGACTCCTGACTTCCTCAAGGTGATATAGAACTATTTAGAATATCAATCCTTAGGATATGGGTGTATTTGTTCTACCTTTTGTCTTGATATCTGACCCACAGCAGGAGGTGCCTGTCTCCCCAACAGTTGCAAAGTATCTGGGCTTCTGCACTGGCTCCTTGGAGGACCTAGCCCTGTCTGACTGCCTATAATATTTTCTGTCTAACTCAGTTGCCTGTAACAATTGGGGCCACATGACCTATTTATACCTCTTCTTTTTAGTTATCAAGGTCTTTGACAAAGTCAATAAACTCTGAATTCTAAAGCAGTAGTGCCTGAAGATAGTGTGCCATTGAGGAAACGTTTTAATCCATTTTCCCATTGGTACTAGAGAGCTGAATCTAGAAATTACTGGATGAAAATGAGGACTATGCCAGGTCAGCATGGCATCTACGTGTTTAAAAGTGAATTTAATCATACCAAGGGAAAGCAGAACAGGCTCCAGCTCCTGAACTAAGATACAAAACAAACAGCCACAATTATCACTTCTTCTCTCCTTAGTTTTTACTATTCTTTTTTAGATCTCATGTACCTCAAGTGAAATAACCAAAGAAGAGTATCTTTCTTTTTCACTTGATTGACTCATGCAGTTGGATGAAGGAAACAAGAGAAGCAGTGTGTTGGTAGTGCCAAGAAATGCACAAAGCTCATGAGAATAGTTGCCTGCTACCTAGAAGAAATGGATGCTTCCAGTTGTGGAGGGGTGAGGAGGAAGTTGTCATCTAAACATGATGCTTTTGCCTCCAATCTCTTTGTAGAGAAAGCCAGGGTAGAGAGTTATTTGTACAAAACACCTTCGGCACCAGATAAAACAGCTGTGGGGGTGGGGGCATGTCTGGACACAATCACTTCTCATGAAAGAGAAGTTCATGGAAGGTCATGGAAAAGTTGCATGGAGGCTGGAGACAAAAATCTGTGATGCCATCTTTCCAGGAGGAGAACTGCTACTTCCGCTCACTCAGAGGGCTATTGGACCTCAGACTTCTCCTTCTTCAATGCATTTAAACGTGATATTTTCAAAGTTATGCTCTTTATAGCAGCATTCCTGCCAAATGCGTAGTGAAAGGGGGGCAAGAAGATCATAGATGGGAAGTCACAGGCCTTCCTCCACCTTGTAACAAAGCTTAACAATTTCAACAAATCACTGATACTTTCAACATTGGTTCTTTTTTTCTGAAAATGAACCTAGGAGATGCAAATTGAACACTGATTTCCCTAAGGCCCCTTCATCTTTAGATTTTCATGACTTTAAATTGTTGGCATTGTTTCCATATAAACAAGTCTTGTCTAATCCTTGAGGGAAAACAAAATGCTTTCTTTCTAAGAAAGATAGGGACTTCAAAGTTAACATAAGATTTTTTAGTTCTCCTCACCAGGAAAACCTGGGATCATTCATACAGGGACTACATAAGGAAGATCGGGTCATTGCAAGGAATGGTAAACCATTCACATTGTTCCTCATTAGAAAGCTTTAAGAAATATTTGTTTGGCTCCTACCATATTCAAAACTCTGAGTCAGTTAGGATTATATGATCTTGCATTTTCAAACCATTTCCATGATTTTCAGCACTGCCAACAATTATCAACTCTTCAGTGTAATTCTGTGAGGAAGTAGTTTCAGTCATCTGGCTCCAGTTTTACCAGCGAAGAAACTGAAGTCTGAGTCAGAGTGAGGGTTTTTTTTCAGGTTGGGGCACTGGCTGGTGGCTCAGCCAGGACTCATCTCCATGTTTCCTAGTTCAAAGCCTCTGTCTTTTCTACTCTTCTGCTTCCTATTCAGGTAACTTTACTAGATTTCTTTTTTTTTCTTTTTTTTTTGTGGCACTTGGGATCAAACTCACAACCTCGCACCTACTAGGCAGGCATTTAAGCTACTGAGCCAAACTCCCAGCCCTTTTACTAGATTTCTGATAGGAGAGTTTACATAATGATAATGTAGGTTCAAAGTAAACTCTTTCTTATTCCTATTATGCTTGTTTTTAACTAATTTTGTTTTTCTAAATTAATCCACATTCATAGAAGGTTTCTAATTATTTAAAGTGAGTAAATTTAACATGGAATTTCATTAACATCCAAGGAATGAAGAGGCTTAGCAAATGAAAGTCAGATCACCTTTAGGCTGGGGGGAACCTGTCAGGGGCCTGTTACGGCTCACCTCAGCACTGATGTGTGAATCGGACGATTGGTATGATAAACATCATGCCCACCCCTCCCCCCAAAAAAGCAGATCTGCTTGCCCTCTGCAGGCATGGGAAGCTGACTAAAAAGAAAAAAAAAAGCAGCAACAAAAATGAAACAAACAAAAAAACCAGTGGTAACATCTGACACTCCTACTTGCACTCTAGCTATTTAATACAGATACTAAAATATTTCTGGAAATGTTTCACTTTCTCTTTAAAAGCACTGGGTCTTTAAAAAATGAAAACAAACCTGTTCTGTCAAGTGTGCATGCAGTGTACACACACACACACGCACACATGCACACACACACACATGCAGTCATTTAACAAGGATGAGAGGGCACGATCCCAAAGGCTTTCCAACCTTCTGTCCAAGGAGAGCTCCCAGCTAGCCTAATCACTCAGGCAACAGCACACCTGAGCATTTCCCATTCAGCACAAAAGAGGACAGAGGGACTGAGAAGCCAGTTCTCTTGGACAAATAGTGGCTGAGGCTAAATAGCCCATAGATGTCATTCCACACAAGGGACCTTAACAAGCAAGTTGGAAAAATCATCTACTCCAAGGTTTAAATGTGACTGGATCACTGCTTTAAAGTAGCTAAGTCTACAGGGCCTGCTCTCCATCAAACTTTTTCAAATAATAATAACAAAATTTGAAAATTATGACAATTATGTCTTCTGTACCCTGGATAGGCGCAGACTAAGTAAGGCATATTTTCCAATATAATTAAGGCTTTCAACTGATCCCTCCCAACTGCAATTGTTATTTTGAAAGTGAATTAATAAATCATGTCCAGCCTGCTCAGAATAAAAATCTATCCAGAGCATTCCTGTTGCAACCTGTAAACTCTGACTCATAGCAGGAAGGGAGAGGCTAAATGAGATGGATAAGAAATTGGTCTGCAAAGTCTTTACCTTGGACAAACTTTGGAAAGAAGGTTTCAACTGAGACATCTGGAACAGTTTCTAAGCTTTACTGCAAACGGTATGCAAATAGTCTTTCCCTATGTTCACTTATGGTTCCTTTAGCTAAACTTCAAGCAATTAATGCTGACTCTTAGATGCCCAGGGAATTCAGATCTCCTGTGGTTTACTCAGAACACTTTAGCTATCGTGATGAATTAGTGTAAGTCCTGGTAATGCACCTTTGAGTATGTGATGCCTTTTAAGGTTCTTGGAGGTCAAACTTGTGGTTGTATAAAGTACATTTTACCTTGGCAGACCAGAGACACTGACAACCTGCAAGGCCGTATTTCTACTCCTCACAGGTTCCATATTCCAAATGTCCACAATCACTATGCAACTTCTCTGCAAGATTTTTGCAAGCCTATGATCATTCAAGGCATGTATTTACCAAGAAGACCCTAACAGGAACCCTTTGCATATTCAGTGAGAGAGTAATGTTTCAATTCAGAGAAGAGGTACCATTTTTCTTTTTGTTGAAACATAGAGTGGGTGCAGAATTCATGTCAGGACATCACTGATCAGAAACCCTTTCCCTGGGCCTGAGTGAGCACCAATAGTGTGGATACTAATGGAAATCTCCCTTTAAAAGGAAAAGAGGGGAGCAAGTATACATACCCTGCAGGACTCCTTGGGGAAAGTTATTTACACAAAGAGATAAAACAGATACTTGCCTGATAGCCACAGGGCTTGGTCACCTGAGGACTCTGCAACAGCTCTTTGGCCTTATGCAACTTTTAAATCTTTTTTGGATAGTAATTCTCCATTTTTAAAACGGGAGAGTGGCAGAATCATTTTGGTGATCTCTTCTCGAAATTAAACCTGGTACCACTCTTTCACCAGCAGTGTGTTTTTGCTACTCTGTGATACTGTTTGGTACAGAGAAATGCATTAATGACAGAAATTGAAAGATGTCTCACCCTCTGTCCACTGCTGCTCCTCAGTTCTCTCATTATCCCTTTTACCAATCTCCTTGTACTTTCCCTGCTGTGTGACCATAGGCGATTTTCTCCATTTCTCCGAATCTTTATTTCTCACCTCTAAATGAATTGGATGATAGAACTTCACCTATAGCGTGACTGCCAAGGTTAAAATTCTAAAACACATGCAACTGATGGTAAGCATTCAGAAAGTGTTACATATGGATAGTATTGTGACCCATTAATATCCACAAGGTTGGGCTGCAGAACAACCCCCTGCCAATACCAAGCTCCACAAATACTCAAATGCCATATATAAAATGGTGTAAGCATTTATGTACACCCTACATACATCTTCCCATATTCTTTAAACCATCGCTAAATTATGTAACACCTAATATGATATAAATGCTATGTAAATGGTTGTTACATGGCTTAAGGAATGATTAAAAAGTATGTGCATGTTCAGAACAGATACAATTTTTAAAAAATATTTCATATTTGAGGTTGGTTGAATACACTGATATGAAACCTGTGAATATGGAGGGCAGACTCTAACTGTAGATTGAGTGTTAGGACCTAGCTTGAACATGCTGGGCTCTGTATTGTTGGTCATTGTGTTAGCTTCTCAGGGCTGTATTAACAAAATACCAGAAAATGAGTAACTTACATAACAGAGATTTGTTGTTCCCCAGTTCTGGGGTTCAGGAGTCTGAGATCAAGTTGTCACCTGGGACACAAGTTGTGCCAGGAACTGTGTTGCAGTCCTCTTCTAGTGTCTGGAAATGCCTTGACTGGTGGCTGCATACCTCCATTCTTCACAGCACGCTCTCCCTTGGGGTGTGCTCTGTGTGTGTGTGTGTGTGTGTGTGTGTGTGTGTGTGTGTGAGAGTGTGTGTGTGTGTGAATCCAAATTTCTCCTTTTTACAAGGATTAGTCATACTGCATTAGGAGATCACCCTACTCCAGTACAATGTCAACTTCTGTAACTACAGAATCACATTCTGAGATAGCACTTCAAAACCCAAATTAAGTCCAGGGGTATATAATTCAATCATAGCAATACTGTCCTCTGTATTTAACAAAACACTTATCTCTGATCTTCCTCAACTGTTAAGCTGCTCTGCTCCTCTAGACATAGGTCAGCTTCCTAAGCCTTTCCTGACTGTGCCCATCAGAGCTCCAAAGGGCTCTGCCTTCTTCAGAATTTAACAGGCCTACTTGTCTGCATTTCCTATTTAAAACTTAGTTGTAAGTCCTTGTGTGATGTTAACTGCATTTGTTCATATGCATTTATATATTTAGCTAGAGGAAAATAGTATATACAGTTGTACCTTCTCCACCTTCTTGCACATTTCATTGCATAGAGTAGAAACTTAACTACTTTCCATTAAAATGACAAGTAATTGGAGAAACATATCCAAAACAGTGATTGAAAATTTCACAAAAGTCCAGTGAGAATCTGCCCTTCCTGATGATAATTCCATAAAATAATTCCATATGATTATTGCCCTTAGAGGAGTCCTGATCAAGACACTTGTCAAGACAGGTCTAGGCATCTCTAGACATCTTGTTCATAGATGTCTCTTCCCAACAGAAACATGTAGTTGAACTGTAGATCAGTGCTCCTGAGCTCTTGGTTGACCCCTGACTGTGGAAAGAGGTTATCAATGAGTATCAGCAGGATTTTGTGGGATTCAGCATCAAGGCTTTGTTGGGTTAGTTGGGTCTTTTGTTTCGTTCTAACAATTAGGCCTGGTATTCATGAGAATCCATTGTCTGAGAACTTCAAATGTGCAGAAGTCTAGGTAACCTACCTAGTATCTGGTCTCTGCAGGTCAGGGACTTGTTGTGCTAATTAGATGGCTCATTCTTGATGTTTAGGAGCAAATACAGTCCATTTTATATTTGACAACCTACAGTGAAAATTTATCCAATAAGTTCCTGCTCCTTTGTATGGGGTAACACCAAAAATAGTAACTGTCCCAGTCAGGGAGATTTGATGACAGAGTCGAAAATTCTCATCTGTGAGAATGAGTGTGAGATCGGTCCAGTAAAGCATGTAAAAGAATAATCCACAGGTAAGATCGTAGTGCTACCCTAACACAAAGTGAGAAAACCAACTCATATCTCCTACATACTGATATTGCGGAACCTTGTTATCTAATCAAAAACAAAACAGACCTAGGAAAACCTCATGGTAAGCCAAGACCTGAGAGAGATATTAGATGAAAACGGGAGAGAAGCAGTGAATGGACTTTTTCTTTAATTTATAACAAAACCTAATGGGAAGAAAATGAAAACTATCAATAGGTTTCTTCAATTATGTTTGTGACTTTTTTGTTTTTTTTAAGTTGATTGATTGAAAACTCCTCGAAGCCATTTAACAAAGCATTACTTACATTAAGCTTAGGAAAAATACCAAAGAGAATAGTACTTTGATTCTACTAATAACCTCTTACCTTATTAAAGTAGAATTTTTAAAAATCTAATTATCTCTTTGCCAGACTTCTGGGTATATTCATGTTTTGCTTTTTTCTGTAAGTGCACCCTGAAATTAATACAAACTGTGTTTGGGTGCATTAGTATAGATGCAGGTTTAGTAACATGATCAGCAAATCTAAGGCAACAGGTAAAATCTTTTTTATCAATTTATTTATGTACCATACAGCATTCTGAGACTGGTATAAGATTGCTGACCCAAGAACTTGCTATTGTTTATGTCCCTTCCAAAATTTAAGCATTGCTAATGTGATTGTATTAATTGATGAGAACTTTACGAGGTGATTGGGCCATGAATTTCCTCCATTGTGAATGGAAATAGGTCCCCTTATAAAGGTGCTTGAGGAGGAAATTGGTCTCAGCCTGCTTCTCTGCCATGTGAATACATAGTATTCCTCTACTCTAGAAGAAGTAATGCTCAGGGCACCATCTTGGAAGTGGAGACCAGGCTCTAACATGCTAATACCTCGAGCTTATACTTCTCAACCTCCAGAACTGTGAGAAGTAAATTTCTGATTTTTATAAATTTCTCACTCCCAGGTATTCTGTTATAATGGCACAACATGAGTGAAGATAGAGGTTATCCAGAACCAGAATAGTTCTTTGATTCTTAGAAGTCCTGGGTTTCTCCCTAGTAGTAACTTGCTATCTTTAAGGTGTTATTCCTGCTCAAAATCCAGGATAATTTACCACCATGTCACACTCGGATCACAGGAAGGCAAAAAGTGGAAGAAGAAGCATGCATCCTTCTTATATAGACACATCTAGGAATTGTATTCTGCATTTTTCCTGTATACGATTGGTCAATATTTAGTCACATGGCAGAAGTTAATTGTAAAGGAGACTAAGAAATGCAGTTTTTATTTTCAGCAACCATATAACCAGCTGAAAATCTGGAGTCTTCTCTTCATCTTTAGTTTTTAGTAGTTTGACAATGATGGACTATGCAAACTTTTCTTTGTAGTTATACTTCTGGGGTTTTCTGTGTTTCTTGACCATGTACATTTATGTCTTTTACCAAACTTTGGAATTTGTAAGCCATTTTTAATTCAAATATTTTTCTAGCACATTCCTTCTCTCTTGGGACTCCAATTACATGCCTGTTTGATCTTTCATATTTAGAGTTATGTCCTTACAACATGGCATGTATTTTAAATCTTTTACCCTCCCTGTTCTTTAAATTTAAAATACCTCTTTTTTAGGATTCAGTGACAAATTCAGTGATTTGCCTACATCATCTCCATTCTGTTACTCTCATCCGGTTAAATTTGTATTTCATACATGCAGGTTTTCAGTTCTAGAATTTATATTTTCTAACTCTTAAAATTTTTATATCAACCGGGCGTGGTGGTGCACACTTTTAATCCCAGCACATGGGATGCTGAGGCAGGAGGATCATCATGAGTTCAAGACCAGCCTGGGCTACAAAGTGAGTTCAAGGCCAGCCTCAACTGCATAGTGAGATCCTGTTTCAAAAAATAGGGTCAGGGATTTAGCTCAGTGGCATTAGTGCCTACCTGGCAGGGGAGAGGTTGTGAGTTTGATCTCAGATAGCAAAAAACAAAACAAAGCAGTATTTTTATACCTCTGTTGAGGAATTTTGTATGTTTATGAATTAATTACAAACATGTTATTTTCTGTATCTTTGTGCATAATTATAATCAACAGTTAATTCCAACACCGCAGTCGTCAAATGGTTAGTTTCCACTGATTGTCTTTTCTCTTCAAGAACAGATATCCTTTTACTGTTTCTTTATAGGCCAAGTAATTTTGAAGTATATTTTGAACATTGCAAATATTTTTGTGCAGACAGTGGATTCTGTTATATTTCTCTGGAGAGATAATTTTCTGTTGTTGTTTTAGGAGGAAATTACACTGGTCAGATTCAAACTAAAAACTGTTTGTTCAGTTGCAAGTGAAGTCCCAGTTTAGCACGTTTATTTTAGCTATAATCTACACTGCCTGTGTGTGGATCAGAGTACAGCCAGAGCTTGGGACAAAGCTTAAGCACAGAAATGAGAGTTCTTTCTCTGTCTCTTTCCTTTATGTGATGAACTCTTGCTATCTACTTGCTGCATTTGTATTTTTTCCTCTGTTCCTTCATGGCAGAATTCTTACAGGTCATCTAGCAAGTTTTAACTGTTATATGTTAAATTCCTTTAAGTGTAAATTGTGGCTTGTCCTCAGTATAAATGTTACAGAAACTGAACAAATCCACCCACAATTTTCTTTTGCATGGTGTCAATTCCCTTCTATATTCCCATATTTTGTTGACCTACAGTACCTTGAAGTCACTGTAGTTTTGTATCTCATCTACAATTTTACAGTTGTTATCTGTGAGAAGGCCATTTGGTAGAAGTTTGCTTTACCATAACAGTGATGAAAACAAACCTGAAAAACCGACTGGAAAAAAAGGGGGGAGGGGCGCACACTTACTGGAAGCTAATTGTCTCTGCCACAGGTCTTCCCTACTTTTGTGATTTCCCATAGAATACTCTTTTGCTTTCATAGTACCACTGAGTACTTCATAGTGAGACACAAAACCTTACTTGGGTTGTATATAATCTCTAATCTTGAAATATAAAGCTAAGTATCTTTCATAAAACTTTTAAGAGTTTTGTCTGGCATATTTCAGTGGGAGAACCTAGGAAATAAAAGTTCTTTCTCAGTACATAATGGTATGACTATTGAGATAGGATGTACTAGCTGATAATTGTAGTCTCAGAACCTAAAGGCTTATTTGTGATCAACCTTAACCATAAGCAGGGATTAAATACCATGATCCTTGATGTTGCTACCATTGAAATGATTTACATAGGCTAAGAGCAAATATTAGCTCTTCCACAAATAACATATTGCTAATGGTAATACATCCAACAAATCATCCAAAGAGCACAAACTTCCTGTTATGTGTTGAAGACTGGATTTTGTAGGATATAAAAACACAAAGGATTGGATTGCGGCTCAAAAAGAGTCTAGTTTTCTCTAAGAGGTTAGCAGTGTTTCTATTTTTAATCTACAAATATGGAGATAAATATGTTATAATTAATTTTGTTTTCTGAGAACTAATACCATGATTGAGTACTTGATGTTCTGTTTTTATATGTCCTAAAGATTTTGTTCATCTCTCTCCCTCTCCCTCTTCATCTCCTCCTCCTCCTCCTCCTTCTCCCTCTATTTCTTCCTTCCTTTTGTTTTTGTTTTTTCTTTTGAGAGTTGCAGGACGTAGTTAGACGGAAACATGAAGCTCATTTTCATGAGACATAGAGATACAAGCAGTATAAACAAATGTTCCCTAATGAAATGTTTCTGCTTTGCTGTGGATTTCAGAATCCATATCTTTCTTAATGGGACTATTCCAAAGTATGGACAAATGAAGCGAAAATTATTATTTTTCAGAGGAAAAATAAGTCAATCATAAGAGAACAAATAGTAAAATGCATATATTTAAAATGTAGAACAAATACCATATCTCAGTTTTCAGGTGCATTTAGTCCAAATAAAATTAAGTTAAAAAGTAGCACACAGCTGACTAAAACTGCATTATGGAAAATTATCTATATTGGTACCCAGTAAATGGAATATACACCTATACAAGTCACTCGATATATTATAAAGTACTTAAAAACCTATACACTTGACAAGAAATATATGACTAACTAGTGTACAGGTGAGAGTCTGAGAATTCTAAATATGAAAGTACCCATTTTCACAAAGAAATAGTTCTCAGTGCACTCAAGTATCAGAGAAATGTCTTCTAATTAACATGAATTTAAAAAGATTTTTAAAAGAATTTTTAAAATTAGGAAGCATACAGCAAAAACTAAGGTTTATTTTTAATTCATGATTTCAGAACACTTCTTGACCTCATAACATAGAAAGTCATTCTCCTAAGCATATACTTCTTGGCTTTTTAACATAAATCATTCTCCTGAGAAGTCAAATAATCGAGTGTTGAAGAGCCAAGATGTTAGGGCCTCTTTTATCATTTTTAACTTCTGTTGCTTCTGAACTTATGAATTTAGTGCCTTAGTTGTTTTTCCTCTGTGAAATGTGCTTAATAACACATTTTATTGGGTTACTATGACAAATAAATTGCATAACAAATATAAAGACGTAAGAACATATCCGGTACATAACGAGGGCTATTTAAGTGAATAATTGCTTTTTCAAAAATGATACCAGAGCCAGACTTTCATTTTGATATTCTAGAAATCAGTCTAAAGATCTCATTACATTAGTGTTTGTACATGTAGTATTTTCTTTGTACAAAGAGATATGGGCCGTTCATCTGTAGGAAGTATCTGTTCAAAACCTTTCTCCATCATTGACTGGCTATACCTCTAAAAGCAAGACCTACACATCACAGGAGTCCTTGTTTGTAAAAATCTAACATAAAGTTACTGATGCTAGAATCATTGTTTGTAAAAACCTAACATAAACTTGCTGTCAGCTTTCTGTTACTGTAATAAAATACATAAGATGGTCAACTTGAAAGGCAAAAAAATTTTGTTTTGATTCCTTTTCAGAGGTCTCAGGCTCCGTTCATTTGAGCCTGCTGCTCTGAGCCTGTATTGTCTCCGCATAACATGGAGGATTGTGGCAGAGACATTTACTCACTTCTAGGTAGCTGAGAAACAGAGAGAGAAGGGAAGCAGAGAAAGGGAGGAAGCACCAGTGCTGCCAGTATCTGTCTCCAAGAAAAATGCTTAATGACCCAACTTCTAGTAGGCCCTGCCTCTGAAAGGTTTCACTACCTCCCAGCAGCCATAAGGGCTGAAGACCCATCTCTCAAAACATGGGCCTTTGGGGGACATTTAAGACCCAAATTATAGCAGTTGCTAACAGCTAGAGTTTTTGTTTCATTCACAAGAGTCTAGCACAGTGCCTGGAAATACTGTTATACTAGTAAAAATAAAGAATAATTTTTTGCTACATGAATATGAGATACTGAATGATGTGCTTTCTTAAGAGGCTTTGCAATTCTAAGATTTATGATACTTAGAAATTTGTAATGGATTAAAATTAAATTTGATGGTTTCATTGTGAATAATAACTTGCAAAATATAATGAGTTAGCTGTTTCTATCCAACCATTCACTGAGGATGAGCATTAAACTATTTTCTAGGACTATGGGTCATTTCTCAAATATTATTCAAAATATATTTCCTGATCCTCTTAGTTACAGATAGCATGAATGGTTATAAAGGTACACTACCTTGATGAGAAACAAGGTCTCTTCTGTTGGAGATTTGATAGACTCAAACAAGATTTTAATGCCATCTAATGTTGCATCTTCAAATCATGGTATGTCAGTCCCTGATGCAAGAATACTGACCTTCTTCACCATTACTGTTTGCCAGAAAAGAATAGGTTTCCTGTGTCTAGGTCATGTTTGAATGTCATGCAGAAATGCTTGTACTGTGGTTATTTTTGTATTGACACATAGAACTGTACGTATTTATGGATTATCAAGTGATGTTTTGATACATATGCATTGTGTAATGTTCAAATGAGGGTAAACAGATTTATCTTTTCAAACATTTATCATTTCATGGTAAACATATTTAAGGTCCTCTCATAGTTTATTTGCAATATGCAATACATTATCTATAATAATGTACTGTGTAATGCAGTGATACTAGAGCTTGTTTCTCTTTATCTAACTATAAGTACCCAGCAACCAATATTTCTCAGGCTTTTTTCCTCCATATTATCCCTGGCCTCTGATAACTACTATTCTACTTCAACTCCTATGAGATCATTTTTTTTTTAGATTTTGCGTATGATTGAGATCATTCAGTATTTGTTTTTCTGTGCCTGACTATTTTTACATAAAATAATGTTCTTCATTTCTACCTATGTTTTTACAAATGACAAGATTTATTTTCTTTATCCAGTCATTAATTAATTCCATTTCTTAGATATTGTAAATAGTATTGCAGTACACATGGAGGTGGAGGTTTCTATAACATACTGGCTTCATTTCCTTGGGATATATGCAAAGGGTTATAGTATCATATACTTGTACTATTTTTAATTCTTTGAGATTTCATCATGTTTTTCACAATGGTTGTAGTAAATTTTATTCCCACCAATATTGGTCAATGGTTCCCTTCCTCCAACATTCTAACCAGCAATTATCTTTATGGTAATAGCCATTCTAACTGGAATGATGTGAAATCTCATGGTAGTTTTGATACACATTTCCTTATGATTACATATATTGAGCATTTATCAAATATGTGTTGACCATTCTTCTGACTACTTTTGAGAAATATCTGTTTAATTCTATCGCTCATTTTAATTGGATTATTTGACTTATTACTATTGAGTTGTTTGTGTTCTTTTTAAATTCTTGAATCTTATCAGATAAAGAGTTTGCCAATATAATCTCCCATTATTAGATTGTCCCTTTTTTGTTTATTATTTATTGTTTTGTGTGCACAAGCTCTGCAGCTTGATGTAATAGGATTTTTGCTTTTGTTTCTTGTACTTTTAAGGTATTCTTCAAAAAATTCGTTGTTGATTTCAGTTCCTTGATGTATTTTCCCCCATTTTTTCTAGCAATATCATAGTTTCAGGTCTTATGTGCAAGTATTTAATCTATTTTGAGTTGAGTTTTGGTATGAGAGACAGGGGTCTAGGTTCATTCTTCTACAGGTGGATCTACAATTTCCTAGCAATATTTATCAAAGAGGCTATCTTTTCACTGATGCATAGTTTTAGTACCCTTGTTGCAGACCAGTTGGCTATAGATAGTTGAGTCTACTTCAAAACTCTCTATTCTCTTTCATTATTAGTCATGCCTGATTTTATGCCAATACCAAACTACCTTAAGATTATTTAAAATAATATGACGTATAAGTGTACAAAATATGTGCAAACACATGAACACTCATTTATGGTCACTGTATAAGCAAAAATACATCCAGATAAAATTTTAAATTACTCATTGTCAAAATCTGAGTGATTCTTTAAATAATTCCAAGACCTGAAAGAAATCTGAGAGGTAGAAATACAATTGTCTTTTAGTATAGAAAAGTGCTCTAAATACTGCTGTTCTGTACTTAGGCGCTCTTTTAAAACACAGTGATAAATGTTAAGAGCCTTAGCTAGGAGCATCAATACCTCCAACCACAGAATTGAGGAGATGGAAGAGTGAATGGCAGGGAGCACTTTATAGCACTTTGTTTGTGCGTATGGGTGGTCACCCATTCATTCATTCATTATGATTTTCATATGCTCAACCATTCAATATTTATTCATTTTGCTACCCATTCATTTCTCAAAATATGAAATGAATATAGCATTATCCTTTGTGTAATAGGAAATTTACAAAATATTATAATAATGAAACCTGATATTTCTGTGATTTTTCTTAAAGTTTCAGTGACTATCCCTAGTAAGTTCCTAGATGTTTCTGCTTTAAAACTGTCAAAGCATATGACATAAACAGTTATTTCTTAAATTGGAAATATTTTACTAACATGCAGTTAAACAAAAATGTATAGCAGTAAATGTTTAATATTGTATTTTGTTTTTCTTTGATTATCAGTATTTTTATCATTAAAGTTTTTAAGCAAATATTGCTAATTCCAATTTTTAGAAAGATCCAGTCTCATTTCATACAGAATCATAATTTCATGAATTAATATATATATATTCTAATATAATAAATAAGTAATTTAAAAGATAAAGATGAGGCATGTTACCCAGAGGAGATAACAGATTTTTGTTGCTTTTTTGTTGCTGTTGATTTGTTTTTGACAACAGTTTTCCACCACTAGCATTATAAACCAGAAGGAAATTAACTTTAACCCTAGAATTCTATCCTTAATTGCATTTTCTTTTTTTACTTTTGTTTCCTTTTTTTTTTTTTTTTTTTTTTTTTTTTTTTTTTTTTTTTTTTTTTTTTTTTTTTTTTTTTTTTTTTTGTACCAGGGATCGAACTCACAACCTCATGCTTGCCAGGCAGGCGCTTAGGCCACTGAGCTAAATCCCCAGCCCTATAATTGCACTTTCTTTTTAAAACAACAAAATAAATAATTTTTAGACATATAAATGCTTTTTCACTTAAACTTTTTTAAGTGATTACATATTTGATTCTGCAAAAAATTTAAAAATAAATATATAAATAAGATAAAACCTAAGAAAAATGAAGTTATCAAATAAATTAAGTTTTCATTAATTATTTTGAACTACAGAATGGTACCTCAGTTCACAAATGTGATTCTTTCCATGATTTTGGTAACAGAGTGAAACAAGAACCAAATCAAATTCCATAGTTAGGTTCAATGTTGACCTTAGTGGGGAAATTTGAGTCAGTTCTCATTCAGCTCAGTTTGGAACAAGCAGAATCATGGAGAAAACTGAACTCAAGTACAGAGACACCACTACATCATATATGCTTTTTGGCTTTATGGAAGGAAATTTCTGATTCTGGAAAACAAATCCAAGAAAAGTGAGTGCTTAATGCTAAATTGTGCTGAAATTATTCTAGTATTTAGGACAAAAGTGGAAAAATGTAGGGTTGTTATAGATATGTTTAAGAAGTTTTAATTATGTAAATATACTTAAAAATAATGGCACTCATTAAATAAATTAACATGCAATGCATATATTCCAGAACATCAGATAAAAAAGTATATAAACTGAGCATGGGAGAGGAATATAAACTATTTCTTCAGTCTAACGATGTTGAAACAGAAAACGAAGAAAACGTTAGTAAACAGCAAACATGATGTGTGATTGTAGAGATAACCCAAAAATGTCAATGATCACAGTAAATGCAATAAAAAGGGCAAATGCACAGCAAGTATATAAATTAAGTTAAAATACAATGATTATTAGATTGTTTTAGCAGGTGAAATTATATGTTACTTGAAAGCAACCTTCTAAACAAATCTATATTCTCTGGTAAAGAATAAGGGGAGAAAAGATACATAATGTAAATACCACCAGAACTGTGGCAGTGGCGTCTTTTGTCCTGCCAGGTCCACAGCCAGTGCTAGTTCTCATTGCCAGGGAGTCAGTTTGTTGCCAACTTCAATCTGTAGTCTGAAACGAGAGAAAATATTTTCTACCTGGTTTCTATAGGTATAGGTCTGTGTCTACAATACAAGATAGAGATGGGATGGGAGAGATAAAAAAAGAAAACTAGAGTGAGGAGGAAAAGGGGAGGGGGAAGAGAAGGTGGATTATATAAGCAGTTGAAAACAAACTTTTCATGTAGCTTGTTAACCCCATGCAAATGCATCCTCCAGTAAAGGTGGATTTATCCCTGCTGAAGAGAACAGCTGATGGTTAGGTGATGTCTGACTGGGGAAAGCATGAAATGTTTAATCAGGACATGCTTGGTATTGGACACAAATTATAACATTTGGCCTTGGCAGATGTTCATTTAGTTTTTCTTACCCTTCCCTTCATAAGAGCTGCTCTCAGTGAAAGATGTCTTTGGGATGCAGGCTCTGAAGCATTAGCTGTGCATTGTCATCTCTGGTGTAATGCATGCAGAATGTATGACTGGCCTTCTTTCATTGAAGTTCAAAGCCTCTGCTAAAATAACACTGCCTGGCCAAATTTCAGAGTCCCTTCAAGTCTGCTTTATAAACTATTATATCCAAAAAAAAATAGAAAACTCAGCTGAAACTGAAATCAAAGTTGCCCTGGAACATAGACAAGGACATGAAGGGTCAAGCTGATATTAAGCTAGCGGGTGAATGTGGTTTCTGGAGAGCATAAGTGGGCATCATCGTGTTGGGGGACCGACTATCCACGCTCAGAATGCATAGCTCCTTCTCTCAACTACCTCGAGACATCAAGGATGCAAACGTATAGCCTGGCAGACTCCAGGCACCATTCAAGAGATAGTGGATACATTTACAGGGGCCTGGCCAGACCACTTCAGCATGAAAAATAACTTATATGTAAAGAAACAAATTCAGAGAGGTTAAGTGATCAAAAGTAGTCCAGCTGGATAGTAAAAGAAATCTAAGGCTTCAACTCCCAGGCTGAGGCTTTAAAAAAAAAAATTAATGATGGGAGTGTTCTAATGCACAAGAGTTGACAATGGGGGAGTAGGAAGAATCATAATACTGCAACTTTCTAATTAACTTGATCTTCATAGACACATTGAATTACAGTCTTATGCACATGGTTCTGAAGCAGGAATTGAGTCCATAGTGGGGTTAAGTATTCTAATTCAATATGATTTACTGTATTAATGAGGCAGTTGATTAATAGTTTTAGTTTTGAATTAAACTCTTGAATTCCTTTTTCTTTTTCTAGTTTAGTACATGTGTGTAGTACATGTTTACATTCCTTGAGGGAAGTGGGTACATGAACTTAACACATTTTAATTCCTCTTTTCATTCTCTTTCCCTTCCCTCCCTCCTTCTTCACCCAACTCTGCATCTCCCCTCTTTTTGGTATACGTTTGCAGTTATAACCAGTTTTAGTGACTGGTCCCAAAGATATCTGATAGCATTTAAGAACTATATAGTACTTCAAATGTCCTTAATGTTCAAATAGACACTGGGACATTCTGATTCTGGATTTAAATTCCCTGTGAATAAGGAAGATGTTTAGGGGGGAAAAAAGCCTTAAATGCTTATAGGCTTTGCATTCACTATTGAAATGCAATCCAGACATAGAGCCAAGTCAGCAAAATAATGATTACCACAAATGGGTGTGCTAAGTTGGGTTGTTAGCAATTTATCCAAATTAAGAGTTGGGGCTTTATCATAATCACTAGAGAAGTATGCCATTCATAGCTTCATTTATTTTCACATGTGATGCTCATCATAATTTCAAAGTTTACCACCATCCCTTTCCAAAATATAAACATACATTCTACTCATAGCTTACTTCACAGAGTTCTGTCAAGTTAGAAGGTAATCTATAAAAGAGTCTAGCTTTTTTTTTAAGTCCTGCAAAATTTGAGTTTTATTTAGAATCTTTAGGAATTTCTTCTTTCTCAGCATTGTATCATTAAACATGGCACTTTTCAGGGTCAGTGATAGTATGCTCAAACAGAATTATAAAGGCAAGAATATGACAAATTTACAGGTTTGTGAAGTACTTTGTGGTTGGCAATGGTTGTAAGCTATTATACACTCAAGTCTGAATGGGCATAAAGAAATAGTTGTTACAAAACCTAGTCAGTCTGACTTAGCTGGGCATGAGTTGTAGACTTCAGGACAGAAATACATCGACTCACAGTGACACAGCAGAGAGGGATCTGAAGGAATAAATCCAGTGTCCTTCTTCTTCTTCCTCCTCCTCCTCCTCTTCCTCCCCCCTCCCTCCTCCTCCTCCCCCTCTCCCTCTTCTTCTCCCTCTCTCCCCTCCCCCTCTCTCTCCCTGTCCCTTTCGCTTTCCTTCTCCTTCTCCTTTCTTCTTTTTCTGCTTCTTGTCCTTCTTCTTCTCCTTCTCCTCCTCCTCCTCTTCCTCCTCCTCCTCCTCCTCCTCCTCCTCCTCCTTTTTCTTCTTCGTGTGTGTTTTTGAGACAATGTCTTGCTCTATATTTCAAGCTAGCTTCTAACTCACTATAGAGCCCAGATGGGCCTTGAACTTGCTGAAATCCTCCTACCTCAGTATCCTGAGTACTGGGAGAAATTACAGGCATGTACCAACATGACTGGCAAATGCAGTCTAATCTTGTCTTGCCTGCAAATCCTACATTGGTCCCCACTAACCACGTATAAACCACAGGAGAAAGAAGTGTACTGAAGCATTTCATCTATCAGATTTCTCTAACCAGAGTAGGTGAGAGATAAACCCACAGAGATCTGGAAAACTGACTATCACTTTTCTTGTAAGTTGTTGAAAAGACAGAAAAGTCATTGGTGGCCTCTAAGCTACAGGCCAAAAGAAGTCAAGTCAAATGTAATGGTTTTAATGTTTCCTTTTCCCTCAGTATTGTCATTTTAGGACTTCTTATTTCCTTTCCTTGAGCAACCTTTTTAAGTTAGCCACCCAAAGGACAAACTTATTAGTACTTATAGGATCTTCACAGAGAAGAGAGGTATGGATGGTGGTTTGGTATTTTTCTCAGAAGAATGATAGATAAACCTTACCTTTCTGTTGAGAAACAGAGTAGTCACTGGCCTGTGGTACACTGTTTAGAAAGTATTCAGAGATTCCTAAAGACATACGATTCTAAGATAACCTGCCTCCTGCAGTTATATGTGTCAAATCTTTGGATTTCACTGTCAACACCAAGAAGTAAGAGACAAGTCAGAGTTTGAAATAAGAAACAGTTTACTGTAAGAAAATTAAGGAGAGGCAGGGCAGAAAGTGATGAGGGAATTATAAGACCATCACAGTGCTGTCAAGTTGAGCAGAAGAGAAAAAGAATGCTGCTGGAATTGGTGCTGAGGAGAGAGACCCCAGATTGTCATTGGATTCCTGGGATTTCTTCATATTTCTAGTTCCATATGCAGTGGAGCTTAACTTGAAATAGCAGCACTAAAGCTAGAATGAAAAATGATGAAAGTATTTCTTTTTTCCTTCCATGGTTATCAGGACTGATCACCCTGAAAAATCAGTCTTAGGTACATGTATGCTCAATTTTGTATAAATTATCTTCCTTCATCTGCAATGTAAGGTACTAAACAAGTTAATTGTGTGGCTTATACCAGTTCTAATATCATACAACTAAAAATACTATTATCGAACTTTCAGTTTCCAGTCTGGCACATGTTACTTTAGAAGTGCCCATGCATCCCAACATAAGTAAAATTCTGAACAGAGAAATGAGGCCTCAAGACACACTCCTACCTCAAAAATTAGAAAATTAGATAAATGAATGCAAAAAGTACAATCTAATAAAGCAAGAGCCTCCACAAGTGACAGTGCAAAAGTAGCAAAACCTAAACAGTAACTGAGGAATTGCCTTCAAGCTCATGGTGGTCAACTCTGAAGTTAAAACTCGAAGAGGACGAGTCCTAGGATTCTCTTATGTGAATATTATGACTTAGACCTAAAACACTGAAGGAGAACCTATGGCACATGTGCTGTAGCAGTCTGTGTTTTATATCATTGAAAGTGTTAAAATGTTGGCTATCACGGATCTAAAATATGCCCTAAATGTCTGCTCTATTGGAAAATGAATGGATTATGTTGCTATATTCAGTATTGGGTTAGCCCACTGTTGAGTTCCTAGCTGAATGTGCTCTCAGGAAGTGGCATCTGGCTACAAGGGGACAGTTACTGGAGGCATGCATGGAAGAGAGCATTTTTGTCCCTAGATCCTCCCCTCTCTTTCTGCTTCTCTTCTTGGCTGCCATAGGGTGAGCATTTTTCTACCATGCACTTTCACAGCACTGTTTCTGCCTTGGAGCCCACAAACCACAGGCTGAAACCATTGAAACTGTGGACCAAAATAAATGTCTGCTTTACCATTGTGGTGTCTGGTTTGGGTCTCACTGAGAAGTTGACTAATACAATGATATATTTAAAATAAACAAACTCATAGAAAGAAAGGGAGAAATGTTGGTTTGAGAGGCTTGTGGGAAACTGTGAAACAGGAGATACTATTCAATGGGTATAAAGTTTCAGTTTTTGCTTATGCAAAATGAATGAATTCTAAACATCTGCAGTGCAACATTGTGTCTAGGGTTAAAAATACTGTATTATGCCCTTTAAAACTTGTCAAAGAGTAGTTCTCATGTTAAGCATTCTTATAGCAATAAGAAACTGTTTATTGGAAGATATTAAAAAGCAAACAAGCAAACAAACAACAAAACCTAAAGAATGCCCAGTAATGGGGCAACCCCTATACTTCTGTAAATTTCCCTCTAGATGCTCTACTAGGTCCTCACCGTGAATATCAGTGAAAAATTCTCTAGTGCTTCTGGCAGGAAAAGGAGAAAGGAGCCATCTAAATATCAGAGCATTGTTTTCTTCTTAACAAGGTCTGTCTTCAAGAGAAAGTTTCATCAGACCCTACTTTACTGCAGCTTTATCAGTGCTTGAATGACCTGAAGGAAGAGAAACTCCCCCAACTCCATTCTTCTCTATTCATTTTGTCCAACATAAGGGGAAACGATTAAGAAGAACTAGTAAGGCTCAAAGTTCACAGGCATATGCACAACAAAAGATTAGACATAATCATGGCTCTATAGGATGTGTCTGCTCTCCATGTACTTACCACTTCATAACCAACAGCCCAGTTAGCACAGTTCCTTTCACCTAGTGCAAGTCTGCCTTTAAGCAAAGAAATTACAAGACATACTAAGAGATAAAAACATAATTTGAAGAGACAGTACAAGCATTATAATAAAGGTCATATATGGCAGGAATGTTACAATTATAAGACTAAGAATTTAAAAATATAAAACCAAATTAATCAAATTAAATCCAAATAACCAGAAGAAAAGAATCAAATTAGAGCAGAAATCAAAGAAACTGGATTTTGGCGTTCAGGCAAGGGAAGGGGAAAGAACCCACCTAGAAATACACCAGAACATTCTGTTCTTCTTAAGATCTGCCTGCAAGAGAAAATGGAGCCAAAAGCTGGTGGTGAGGGTTACTTAATATCAATTTGAGTGAACTAAGTGATACCTAGATAGCTAGTAAAACATTTATGAGTATCTATGGAGGGTGTTTTCAAAGAGGTTGTTAGCATTTAAGTAAGTAACTGAGTAAAGGAGATCACACTTACTAATGTGGGCAAGCATTATCCAATCCTGAGCACCTAAATGCACAGAAAGATGAGAAAATGGCACATTTACTTTCTTTTTCATGGAGCTGTACCATCTTCTCCTGCCTTCAGATATAGTTCTAGGTTTTTGGATCTTTAGAATTGGGGTTTTGTACCAACAGTCTTTCAAATTCTCAGATCTTTTGGCTCAGATTGAATTACAGTACAATGAAAAGGGATGGCATATTGCTGATTTCTCAGCTTCCATACTTGCTTGAATCAACTCCCATAATAAATGTTCTCAGATATCTTTATATATCTTGCTGGTTTTGTTTCTCTGGAGGATCTTAACCAATATATAGCCATACCAATGCAAGGCAAAAATAAAGAATTTTTGCATAGTACTTTGCTACTCAGAGCTTCTAGTCAGCTATCTGGAAATCTTTATTTACTTCCAAGAAATAAATAATCATCAAAGAGATAAAAAAGAAATCTCCTATACCTCCCACAATATCTTATTACGTGATTGAGGTGGTAAATATCACTAAAGGAAGGCTTTATCATATGGGAGACCAGTAGGTCACACTTTGATTTCAATAATGTAGAATTTTTTGAGGAAATATTGTTAGAGTCTATCCAAGCAGAGTCTAAGGGAAAAGATAATTCATCAAGATGATATGGGTATGAAAATGTCACAATGACCCTATAACAGTAACTAATGTTTAGATAGTGTTTAAGCCAAAGCCTGTGCATAGGATATTAAGTGTATAATTTATTTCATCCTCAACTGAAAGGCAGAGGCATGGTTATTATTTCCATTTCACTGATGAAGCAACTGAGGCTGAAAGATGTTAAGGGCCATGCACAACGTCATACAGTTAGTAAACTGCAATCACAGCATAAGTTAGGAGTTCATAATGCAGCTCTGAGCTTGCTTTGTGTGTATTCAGATCTGTGCTCTCTATATGTTACGTGCATGGCCTTGGGTGTACATAAACCACTTTCTAAGTCTGCACAAAACAGATACTAATAATTCATACTTTATTAGATTGTCACAAAACAATGCATGGATTGGATGGGCTATTACACAGTATCCTCAGTTGTGAATGAAGAATAGCAAGCATAACCCATGGTGGAGCTATGTGCACCACAGTCCTAGGTCTTACTGCTACGTGTTCATATTATCTCCTAATTTCTCTTGCTCTTATTGTGATTACCAATCAGTCTTCTCATAAAGCAGCTTCTATACTGACAGGAAAAGATAACAGCTGAGAATTTTGTTTGCACAGTTGCCTGATAGGTTACATACTCAAAAGTTACATTAACAAGTTAGTATTCTAGTTTAATTAATACTTCACTGATTTTTGATAGCCCTAATTTTCATCACTGAATTATACACTGTCCTGATTCATTTCCCAAGCCTAAAAGTGGAAAGGTCAGACAATAGCAAAAGGTTAAGTCACCAAAGGAAATATGCTTTGGGAGATTCAGTCAAGGTGACGGCAAGGCATTTTTCGGAGAGGTACCCTCTGCCGTTCATAGAGCACCTTCAAAAATTTACAACAGCCTATTGCAGTATTACAGGTAGACAAAACACCTATATTGAAACTACCACGAAAGTACTAGAAACTAAGTCCCAGGCCACAAAACCAATTTCCCTCCAAATAGCAGTATCCAGATGAGTCCCTCAGGAGCCCCTTTGGATGTTCAGACCTAATGCCAAATTCTGTATCCCTTTTCCTCATCATTCAGTCCATTCAGTAAAGAGGTTGGACAGTCCAGGGTTGGAAAAATGGGAATTTCAACTCCCTGGTTTAACATCATATATTATGACAGCCATTTTCCTTTTTAAAAATTCCCTTTTTGCTGCTATTCTTTTCTTCCTAATCCTTTACTTATCTAGTTTTTCTGACTTTCTATAATTCTATAATGCTACAAAAGAGTTCTAAACCCTGCACAGTAAAGAAATCTGAATTTTCTTACTGATGCATGTAAAATCTTGGATGTCTGGATTCCATGCCACGCTGTGCTCTGTGGGGATCAGGAAACAAAGGGGTGAAGGACAGTGGCTGCCTGGCATCTTAATAAGATGTAGATCAGCTGAAGAGCATCAGACCATCAAATCCAGGGTTTGCTGCAAGTACACACCTTTCGTCAGGCTTGGAATGGACCGAGATGGATTCAGGGCTTTATTGAAAGATCATACAGGATGACTGCAAAATCCCATTACTTGTTGATTAAGTATTGATTGCCTCAGTATTAACAAGCCAGCTAATATGAAGTGACCTCTGAGGCCAGTGGTTTGGGGGGAGGGGGAAGACAATTTACTAAAACAGGCAGGCAGATGAATAAGAGGGCTAGATTTGCTCTTGGCTTTTAGCTTCGGTTAAAATGTCACACTCGATAGTGCAGATCAATGCCCACTTTATTTCCTCACAGCCGTCTTATTACCATCATGAGGCTGCCTCCTTTGATGCTTTCTAATGACCCTCTGAACTGCCTGCTCAGCTCACCCTCTGCTTTCAACTAAAAGGAAAGCCCTCCCTGCCCCCTTGCTGCTGATGGAGAGGCCGTGGATACAAGGCTAGGCCAGGAGGACCAGTCAGGCATTGTCCAGGGTCGGCCATGCTACACTCATTGTGCTTTTCCCCTTGTCTTTCGCTTTCCTTTGAGTGTCTTCAACATTAAAGCTTAGCTCCTCTTCCTGCAATTTCAAACGATGTTACGGCAGTAAAGCGAAAGCCTCTGCTCAAAACTTGCACCCAAGGTCATACTGAGGACCAAGTCATATATGACTCCATTCCCTAGGAAGGGCACTCTTGTGTACTATTTAAAAATTTCCCCTCCCATCAAGAAATGGATGCCTTTGATAGTGGCAAAAATAAGTAACTAAAAGAATAACTAAACCAAGAAAATGTCCCCTGTCTCAATCAAGCAAACTGATTTAAGAAGGCTCATGGCCATGAACCAGTCAAAGAAACATCAAGCAATCTTCTTCTATGGATATCAAGGTTTGTTTTTCAGTCTATAAAGAGGAGCTTTTGTGAACATGTTCTACTCTTTTAGAAAGGTGCTTGGTTTCTACGCTGCAAAATACTCTACTGACTACTTAGTATATCTTTCTCTAAGCATAAATATTTTATGTGCTGGGATCTGTACGGACTCATCAGTGCCCTCCTATTGGCCAGAGGTCTGACTCTGACTTTCTGCACCAGGAAGAAAAAGAAGTAAGCCTAGTAAAAACTTTCTCCCTGGAAAACATACTCAATTGGTGTTTGAAATGAAAAAGTTTCCAACACTGGATGGCTAGAGGGAGAAATGAGAGAACAGAGAGGAAACTACACACTCTCTAAGGCTGGCATTCAAAGCCAATGTCGACCTGAAAAAGAAAATCATAATTTCTCTGGGGCTTTAAGAAACTGCCTTAGTGAGTGTCTTCAACATTAAACTGAAAAATGCATAATTTAAAGGTTCTTCCTACTTATTGCAAATAAATTGTGTGAATAAAGATCATCTCTCCCTTCACTACTTATTATATAAAACCTTTTTTCTAAAGGTCTTATCAGGGGTCCATATTATGTCCCTGAATGCAGACACACTCACAGTGTATTCCAATGTATCACAAACATTTTCTTTTTTTTTTTTCCTTTTCCCCTCTCTATTGCTTTCTTATAGGAACATCTACTAAAAGCCTCCAGAGTTTCTATTTCTCTACTGCTTAATTCAGTCAACTAAAATCATTAAATTTTTATTGAATACAATGGATGTATATATTGCATAGCATTAAATTGCTATTCAAAGATTTGTTAAATGAATAAATACATTGTTTAAAATTTTTATTGAATTCATGAGATTTCTGCTTGTATTTATAATATATGGAGACTGCTTTCCTTTTCAGAAATTTAGGAATCATAATAGCAAATGAGTTCTCATGCTTTCCTCATTCTCGTGACCCTGTATGAATCTGCTTGAAAGCCATCTATAATAATGAGCTCAATAAAAAAAGAAATTTTTGGAAGCAAACATAAAGATTCCAGAAAAGAGCATTCTATACTTTTTATTCCCAGGAAGTCCCACATGGAATGATATTCTATTTAATCTTTCTGCATAACTAGTCTTGCCTCAGAGAATTCTTTCCCTTATAGAAGATGTTAACTTAAGGTAGAGTGAAGGGAGAAACAATAAGTGGTCTCACAAAAAAGTTCACATAAAGTTATGAAAAATAGATTACACAGCAGGATGTGAAGGGCAGTGAGGCTTCAATAGAAAACATTCTTAAGTTTCTGAATACAGTGCTGTATTCTGAATTCATAGTTAGCCATACCTTCCTATGATCCATGGTACTGGAGATTGGATGCTGGACTGGATGGAGTTTCCCATGTGACTTGGGATTGTTGTTCTTCAGACTAGTCATTTCTTAGAAAGATGAGTAGCACACTCCAGAAAGATGCACAAGACTTTTCACAAGATTTTAAATCCATCCTTCTCTGTGGTTCCTGTTACAAGGATTTCTCTGGTCTTATAAACTTATACTTTTGTTAACCCCGGCTGTGTGGTTTCTTCAGTCACTCTCTGATAGGTTGATATATTTGCAGGTTTCTAAAATTCCGATGGACAAGTGATGTGTAGGGTAAAACTCCAGTGGAGAGAATATTTCATTTGCAAGGTAATACCATCATTAACATGGTATAAAATGTAGGTAATTAACTTTGGATTACCGTACAAGACAGGCAAGCAAATGAATTTCATTCGGCCAACATGAGTGAAATGGTGATGGCTTCCTGGATCGTGATGCTAAAATAATTCTGAGACAGCATCAGGACACAGAGCAAAATGCTAAGAATGTTGTGTTTTTGTTAACTATGTGTTGCAGCATAACAAGTTACTTAAAAATTTAATATATTAAAACAGCAAATACTTATTATCTCAGTTTTTGTAAATCAAGATTTTGGAAGCAGTTGACACGAATGGTCCCCACTTAGAAAATCACAAGAGGTCACAGGTAATAGTCCTGAAAGGTCCGTAATTATTTGGAAGCTTGACTGGAGCTGGAGGGTCCAGATGCATAGTAGCTCACTCAACAGGACTAACTGCAGCTAGTTCCTCACCAGCTTTGGCCAACAGCCCCAGCACCTTGTCAAGGAAGTCTTCACTCACAACATACAGGGGACTTTCCTAGTCCTTGTGAACAAAGATAGAGATAGAGATTTAGAAACCATAAGATTGGAGTCATAGGGATAAAACTGCAAAATACGTGTAGCGAAACAAGATTAAAATTTTTGGATCAAGTGATTCCTTTCTGAGGGACTGCCCAGATTCAACTAATGACCTGATTTCTAACTTCTTTTCAACTGAACTTTGAACTAGATTACTAGATTTACTCTGAAACTAAAGGTGGTATCACAATCCTTTATGTTTCTCAATACCAATAGAGCAAAAGTCAAACAAGATTGCTTTATGGATTCCTCAGATGACTTAAGTAGTCTAAAAATCCAAAATAACAATAGTACATGCTCATAAAACTATGCTTAGTCTCTGTTGGAAACGTTTTGGATTTCAATGGGTCCAATGACTCTAGTTAAAGCATGACTGCCTACTTACTAAAATGTCCAAAATTCAAAACTCTGACAATACTGTGTTCCAGTAAGGATATGGAAATGACTAGGAAGCTCATTCATTGCTGGCAGAAATGTAAAAGGGTACATATAATTTGGAAAACAGTTTGGTGGCTCCCTAAAAACTAAACTTAATCTTGCCATATATTCCAGATATCATACTCTGGTATTTAGCCAAAGAAGCTGAACTCTTTTGTCCACACAACAACCTGCACATGGGTGTTTATAGCATCTCTACTCCTAATTGCTGAAACTTGAAACAACCAAAATAAATGTCCTTGGAAGTAAACAGATAAAGTATAGTACACCCAAGCAATGGAATATTATTGAACACCAAAATTAAATAGCTATTAACACTTGAAAAAAATGAAGAGTTTTTAAATATTACTAGGTGAAAGAAGACAATCGGAAAAGACTATGTACTATATACTTGCCACTGGATGACATTCTAGAAATCACAAAGCTGTGGGGACAGTATATAAATCAATAGTTGCCAGGGATTAGAGCAGAGAAAGGGATAAATATGTAGAGCACAGAATTTTTATGTTGGTGGCACTATTTTGTACACTGCAATAGTGGTTCATATCATTATACAATCACAGCTGCAACAGTGAACGCTTATGTAAACTATGGACTGAGTGATAACGATGTGTCAATGAAGATTCATGAATTGTTAAAAATGTAGCATTCTGGTAGAGCATGTTAATAATGGGGGAAGCTATACTTGCTTAGTGGCAGAGAAGATGGGGAAATTCTCAAAGCTTTGTGATAATTTTTATTAGCTGTCTCACTAATGACTCCTATCTTCTAACATGTTTGTAAGTCTCAAAAATCCTGAATCTTTGCCCTGTATGTCTCATTTCTTTATGTCTCTGCATATATACATTGTTCTCATTCTCCAAAGTATATTTTTCCTCCTTTTCTTTCCCCAAATTATCTCTTCTATGACTATTCCATGCTTTTTCTCGAAAAATTTGTTGTCAAGACGGGCGTGGTGGCGCGCGCCTTTAATCCCAGCACTCGGGAGGCTGAGGTAGGAGGAGCGTTGTGACTTTGAAGCCGGCTTGAGCTACAATGCAAGCGCAAGGCCGGCCTGAGCTGCACAGTGCGACCCTGCCTCAAAAAACCAGGGCTGGGAGTTTGGCTCAGTGGCTTAAGCACCTGTCTGGCAGGCGTGAGGCTGTTAGTTCAATCCCCAGTGCTGAAAAAAAAAAAAAAAAAAGAAAAGAAAAGAAAAATTTGTTGTTCAGACAGAAAATCATTTTAGATGTAAATATATTTAATATGTATGAATTTATAAAAACATATTTAATGTACATTATGTAATATCTGTAAACACACAAATATAAAATTTGCATTTAATACTGTTGTACATTTGAGAGCTATTTTCTAGGCACAGTGTTTTAAAATTGAGTACCAAGTGATCTCAGATCTAAGGATTAATATGGAAAGATGATATATAAACCAGTGATTAGGATCAAACATGATAATGTGGATATTTTAGAATATGTAGAAAGACTAGTACATGTGCAAAGGAGGAAGTACTTCTTCCAGCACAGGTATGGCATGGATAAGGATGTTTAAATACAAGATATAATTCATTTGACTAGTGCCTTAAGAGGATAGGGGAAATGTTGTTTGGAGCAGAGGGAAAAGCAAGGAAAAGCAAAAAGGTGTGAGATAGTATTGTGTCCCAGCAGAGCAATCTGCACCTGCTTTCGTCACCTTCACCACATTGCATGTTGAGTCACAGCATGACGTCTCTTCCCACTTGACTGTGAACTCTCTGAATCAAGTTCTAGTTCTTATTGTCACCTCCAATAAGTTTCCACTCAATAGTTATCTGAATAAATGATTTTATATAATTTTATACCTTTCATGGACAAAATTAAAAAGATGAATAAGCACCTGATACATTCTTAAAGTTTCTATTAGCACATGTTTAGAGCATATAATGATTACATTCATCATAAGGAGTAAGTAAAACAAATAAGCACATATATATATATATATATATATATATATATATATATTTTTTTTTTTTTTTTTTTTTTTTTTTTTTTTTTGTGGCACCGGGGATCGAGCTCACAACCTCGAGCCTGCCTGACAGGCGCATAAGTCGCTGAGCCAAACTCCCAGCCCTACACTTTTATATTTTTGTGTTCTTCAATGTCAATCAGTTCTGCAGCATAAGAGTACATACCTAAAGTAAGACCCCACTAGTAAGACAAATATCTTTTCTTTAACAGGTGTATCGTTATTGCTCACAACTGAAGGAGAGCACGTATGTGTTGACGGTGATGGTGGTGGTGAGATTGGGGGGCTTTGGGTGATTAGTGGTATGTAAGAATTGGAAGTCAGCACTTAGGCTTTTTCACTTAGAAATGTCACTCTTTCCCTGACATTCAGTATTCATGGACTTGGTGGAATGGGTGGGTAGAATAAATGATGCCTCTGGAGAGAATCAGTGGGTTTAATGGAAAAACTAGAGATGGTTACAGTGGGAATGAGGTCTATGTAAATAGTCTCATTTAAATGGGTAGTATTTTATTGCAAAAACACTCTAGGGATAGTTATTTTAGCATGTGATGATGGTATGTGTAGGGGAAAAAAGTTGGCATGGTGTCTGGTTGTAAGGTCAAAGAATATCACTCTTTAAAATACAGAGCAGCTATAAAGAATTAAACTAAAAACAGACAATGTGAGAAGAACAAGTTTTTGCATGGCATTCCCAAGAAGAAATAATACACTTGTTATGCATTACAGTCTGTGCTCAAAATGCTATTTCAGCATTCTAGGTATTAAAAAAAGAACCTTATGTGGTCTTGTGGTGAACGACTGTGAAGGATTATTTAAAGTAAACTGTAGGGAAATATAAAACAAACCCAGCTAATTTATCACAACAGTGAAGATGCATAAATAAGATGTTTATGAATAACAAGGACAGCTTACCTATTACTTCAAAAAATTCATTTTTAGTAGAAAATGTGCCACATTTTATTTAAAGGAGAATGACCCCTATTTTTCCCTACAGCTCTATGGCTTCTGGTACAGCCTTACTTATTACTACGAATGTAACATAATTCTTATTTTGGAAATATTTTAATTATATGGTTGACCCTCTAAGAATCATGGCTTGAGGGATAGTTACTTTCATTCTCAAGATTAATACTGCCTTACACTTTGAGATCTCAAAGACTCAATAAATTCGGTTGCCAATCAAGAGAAAATGGAGAATGAAAATGAAGGTATGCCTAAATACTTTGTGATCTTCTCATTAACAGCATCTAATATTTTGTGAAGAAAAGCTTAGTCTCTCTCTGTAAACAAGTTGTTCAATGAATAATCATCCTACACAAGCTTTCAGAGAAGGCTGCAATTTTGGTTAATTTACTTTTATTTTTTTTTTTAATTTTTATTTTTTTTGTGGCAACGGGGATCGAACTCACAGCCTCACGCCTGCCAGGGCAGGCGCTTAAGCCACTGAGCCAAACTCCCAGCCCCTGGGCTGCAATTTTGAATCTGAGTTTTTATTTGAGTCCTTAAGTTTTGTTTTGTAGTTCAGAAATTGTCATGTCAATTCATGTAGCATTTTCAGTTATCTACCAAATGGCTTTCCTTTTCCTCCTGGTCACACTGTTAGACTGTATTTCTTAGTCTCCCTTGCAGTTAAGTTGTAATCAACATCACAGATTGATTTCTGGTTAATGTTTTGGTGCATAAAATCTCCCAAAGTAATTCTTACCCTGACTCTTTCTCCTTCTACTGGTTGAATGGAAAAGTCTTCAAGGAAAGGCTCCATGTGGAAGTAACCTAATTCCTGGTTGAGGACCAAGGACTTCTTTACACTCTCTCATGAGCAGGAAACTACCTTTGTAGTATAGAATTGCTCAAATGCAAGGTCGTTTCCATGGTTAGCCTGCCCCTTGTGACTTTTCCTAATACAAAATCATTCCTGTGCCTTATGGTACTTTTAAAAATTTCTGAACAGAACTTTTAGCTAGCCCATATTCTTGAACACTTTATAAACAAGAGACAATAAGTTAAGTGAGAAAAATGTTTATATTATCAAGTGCACAGTAAGAGAAAAGATGAATAGTTAGCTTATGAACACCTTTCTAAGGACAACATTAGCTATAACCCAATAATAGATCCCATCACCATGTTTGAAGGGAGGCAGTTGGAGAAAGCAACATGTAAAAAGTCTGTATTGATTAAAATGAGAAACATTCTGACTTGATCAAACATAATCCAAGCATGAAAACAAACATAATCCAAGCATGAAAATGTGTCATGAGTGACCTATGTCAGTGATCACTGATCTGTTTCTATTTGTATAAGCAAGATAATCAGTATTTTTAAAAATACTCTTTTTAATCTGTTGCATCATTTTATATATATATATATATATATATATATAGTTTGTCTTAATATGAACTGTTAATTTTATTCTAAAAATGTAAAACTCCCTGGAAATTCTTGACATTCTGTTCATGCTGCTCAGCATTTGTTCATGAACAAATTTCATTTTTTCAGCTGCATCATTCTGAAAATCCCAAGTAGATTTTTTGCAAATTGGAGGTGCCAACACCACACCCAGTCTCCTTTAAGTGAATCCCACAAGGCTGCAAAATAAGTTGTGGCAGTCAAAATGATGTTTGTTGAATACTTTCTTTATTCACCTTTTACTAGAAAGGTCACATAAATGAAAGCCCTATACCTGATCCCCCAACATATCCATTTAAAAATCCATCAGGTTAGGAGACAGAGCCTTCACCCGTTAAAGAGTCTACGCACAAAAATTCACAGAGAGGACAGATTTCAATACATTATCTTCAAGAAGTGATACTCTCAGAGGTTTGCACCACTGCTCTTTTACAAAATCTTTGATTTGCTTTTGATATGCATTTTCACCCTTTCAAATGCAACCAGATCTCAGTACATATCACATTTTTAATGAGAAGAAACAAGCAGGTGTTGATGTGTTATATATAACTGCAACAATTCCAAGTGCATTTGTCTAATGGATATGAATTTCACTTTTCAATACACTAAGGCAGATGAGAAATAGAACAGGACCCCCTTCTTGTATTTGCAACTAGAAAATACATATTTAAGTGGTAGTTTTCATTTATTTTTGGAGACTGCTGGAAATTAGCAATATTTAGAGTTTACTGAGAGACACTGATGTGACTCAAGCTTACATTATTAGTAATTTGCATATTACTTAATAACCCATGCTTTCTTCTTGAAAGCGCCTACAAGTATGAAATATGTATATGATGCTATGCATCACTGATGAGAATTTCTATTGCTAAAGTCTATACTTGTCCAAATGATGAGTCCTAGCTGGGTATGTTGCCATACATCTGTAACCTTGGCATTCTGGGAAGCTGAGGCAGGAGTACAACAATTTTGAACCCAATTTGAGCTGGGCTTGGGATGTAGCTCAGTGTGAAGGCCCAAGCTTCAACCCCAAATATTTAAAAAAAAATAACGAGTCTTTACGGAGAGTACTTCAAATGCTGTTCTTATAAAAATATCTATAGCTAGACTATATGTTCTTTCAAACTCTGGAACGGTTCAGGTAACAATATAGTTGTAGTTTTTGAGATAATGGTAAAGCTTAGTTATGTTTATATATCTTAAAACTGCATTAAGGGTCAGAGGCAGAAATTTACCTGATGTATATGGGAGATGTTGAAAAATAGAATGGAATATATAGTCACAATATAAGCAGGGAGAAATAAAAGTTGAGAGGCTGGTACTGTGGAGAGTTGATTGTCACAATAAGGAGTATACGTTATTCAGGCAAGGCAGAGATTGACATTTTGTAAGCAATGTGTCTAAACATGCAAAAGAATATGGAGAATGAAAAATATGGTTGATGTACCATAGATTAATATGAGTCTAACCTAGGATGATAGCAAAGACTGGTATAAGAAAATTTGTAAAAGATTTAGCCAAAGGCCTCTGTGCAGTAGAGTAGTGGAAGGAAAGATATAATTTAAAGGTATCCTCAGAATTTGAATCTAGAGTTCTGGGAGACTGAATGAATGACTGAAAGACATAAAGAAACAGAAGGGGAGATGGTGTGGATGAGGGTACAGAGTGCATCTTGTGAGATGAATGTCAGGGGCACTTTATGTGATAATCTGTGTGGCATGTGGCTGCATATGGACCTTTACCTTAAATGTCTGAAAGGATGAATTTCCTTGGTCTTCTGAACTCAAAAATTGGCATTAATAAAAGTTTTTGAAATAATGACAAACAGAAAATAACAAATCAGTTATTCTCTGTTATATGAAATAAGGAGCTAAACTTGTAATGTCAAAATAGATTGTCCTGTAGAAATAATTAAATGTGATTTATTTCTCGGGACTTATTTATGCCACATTGGAATGCATTCAGAGTAACATAAAATTCCTCCACTTTTTCAAAATCAGGATTCACAAAATATTAGTTTAGGTATGGATTGATAATCTAATCATCATGTTGTCCAAACAAACAGCGTGATCATTCTCCAACTCGATGTTCTTTACTATAGTCTAGTCTCCCCAAAACCTGCCTCAATTCTTCATCTTAATTCAGTTAGCTCTGACACAATACATGACTTAACCTAGTTTCTGTACATTCTCAAAAGGAAGAAAATAAAATAACACTATCATACAAATGGTTACCAAAATGTACTTAGACTCTGAGATCACAAATACCCGAAGATATATAATGATTAAAATTCACTAGCCCTAAAGGAATCACTACTATACATATGGAGAAATAAGATATACGTTAATTTGCTAGTACTAAAATATTCTTAATTCATTGAAAGGGAAGGAATTAGGGGAGATATCTTCCTTTGTTTGAAAGCTAATAAGAGCTAAGCAGAGTTCTGGAAAACATATACTGCACATTATACCATTCAATCTTCCAGTATTTCTTAGTTATATATTGGCAGAATTATGTTTAGTGATTTCTGTTGAGGTACCTACTTCATGGTTTATAATAAACTCATTATTAAGTGCATAGTTCATTGATTTTATAAATGTACATGCCCATGTAACCAACACCATACTCAAAATCCTCAACTCCCAAGAGCTTCCCAGGATGAGTGTGATCCTCTTTAACTTTCCTCCATTTTTGCTTTAGGCAATCACTGATTTGCTTTCTATCAGTATGCTTTCCACTAATTTTGCCTGTGCTGAATGTATTTGTTTTTATTTATTTATTTATTTGGAGGCAAGTTTTCACTATGTAGTTCAGGCTGGTCTTGAACTCACATTGTAGGCTGACCTGCAATCCACTTGACTCAGCCTGGAATTACAAGCATGTGCTACCACACCCAGCTGGAATTTCTTAAAAATAGAATCATACAGTGCATACGGTGCCAAGCTTTTGTCACTCATCTTAATGTTTTCTGACATTCATTCATGTTTTTTTTTTCATGGTTCATAGTGCAGTTCATTCTTTATTATTACCAAGTAGTATTCCATTGTGCAGATGAACAACAATTTGTTTATCACCTCTCAGGTTTTGGACATTTGGATTGGTTCCAGTTTTCAACTGTGATGAATAAAGCTGCAATGAACATTCATGGACAAGTTTTTGTATGGATACATTTTCTCTTGGATAAACACTTAAGTGTGGAATTGCTGGGTCATATGGTAAATGTATATTTCACTTTCTAAGAAACTGCCAAATTGTTTTCCAAAGTGATGATAAAATTTTACACTCCCATCTGATGTTCAAGAATTCCAGTTGCTCCACATCTTCAATAACATTTGGTCTTGTCAGTTTTTTAAAATTTATTTTATTTTTAGCTTTTCAAGTGGACATGTGATGTTGCCACATTGTAGGTTTTGCATTTCTGTGGTGATTATGATGTTAAACATCTTTTTATGTACTGTACTTATTGGCCATTCACATATCTTCTTTCATACAGTGTCTATTCTAGTCTTTTATAGGCTTTTGATTGTTTCAAAAACTAAATCAAGAATTCACTGCTTTACAAGAGTTCCTTGCGCATTGTAAATAATGCTCTTTGCATATTTATAAATTACAGAAATTATATTTTCTCTCACTTTATGGTTTGATGTTTTATTTTCCTAATACCTTAAAGTATAAATTACCAATTTTTTAAATTTGATAAAGTTTAATATTTTCATACATGAGTATGCCATGTCTTAGAAGATATTACTTAAATCAAGATCCTACAGATTTTCTCCTAAGCTTCATCCTGAAAATTTTGTTTTAGCTTTTAAGATAAGAGCTATAATCTATATTGAGTTAAATATTATAAATGATATAATGCACAGTTAATGCTTCACTTTTTTTCCTATTTGGATATCCAGGTTGCTCTAGTGACATTTGTCAAAAAGAGTATCTTTTCTCCATTAAATTAGTTTGGCAACTTTGTAAGAAATCCACCGGCCACATATGTGTGGACTTATTTATAGACTATTCGGTTCTATTGGTCTGTATGTCTGTGTTCAAATAAATATCACCTTTCTTTCATTATTATGACATTAGTAAGTCTTAAGCTGTAAAATCAGGTACTGTACTGTAAAACTAAATGATGTCCTCTCAAAATTCATACATTGAAGTCTTAACCCTCAATCTATTACCATAACTATATTTGAAATGAGGAAGTAATTAAAGTTTAGTGGCAACATGCAGATAATATGATCTGATTGGGTTAGTGTCTTTATAAGAAGAGGCCAAGATATCCCTCTATCTCTGTCTGTGTCTCTGTCTCTGTCTTTCACTCTCCCTCTTTCTCTATGCCTCCCCCATCCATCTTTCTCTCCCACCCTTTTTCTCTTCCTCCCTCCCTCTCACTCTCCCTTTGTCTGCCACAAGAGAATATGGTGAGAAAGCTAGGAAGAAACATCTCATGAGAAAATTATCAGTTAGCACCTTGATTTCTGACTTTTCAGCCTCCGTAACTGTCAGAAATACATTTCTGTTCTTTAAGTTACTTAGTTTGTGTCATTTTGTTATGGTAGCCTGAGTTAAAATAATCTTTCAGTGTTATCTTTCTACTTCATAACTGCTTGCATAATTCTTTATCCTTTGTATTGCTATGTAAATTTCATACAAAACTTATCAATTGCTACCAAAAGAATGCTGTTGTGACTTTACATGTGACTATGTTAAATTTATAAACCAACTTGAAGGTATGTCACATATAAATTCTACTGACCACTCTGATTTATGAAAATTACGTCTATTTAAAGACAATGAAATATTTTTTCATTTATATCTCCAATATTTTGCAGCTTTTAGTGTATAAGTCATGCATGTATTTATAAATTTATCTCTAGTTATCTCATGGTTTTACAGTTATAAATTATAGTTGTTCGTATTTGAAGATATGATTGATTTTTATGTGTTAAGTTTATGTTAAATCCTTACTAAATACTTCCTAGTATAGGTAGTTTCTTGATAGACTTTTTTAGGATTTGCTAGGTATGCAATGAAGTAGTGTGTAAAGAAAAATGACTTTCCCCTTTGGAGGTACTGGGATTAAAACAATCTCCTTCCTTTCAAAATATGTAGGACTTTTGTGTTTTTAATGGGGAGGAGGGTACTTTTGTGTTTTCAGTGGGGTGCTGTGTTTTGTTCTTTTCTTTTTTCTTGCCCTGATTAAGACACTGAAAGTAACATTAAATGGAAATGATGAGCGTGGATATCCTTGCTTAGTCTCAGTTTTAGGGAGATAATTTTTTCACCATTACACAAAATGTTCCTGTAGATTTTTTGGTATGACTATTATCTGGTTGAGGAAATTTCCTTCTATTCCTATTCTGTCAACTGTATGTATAATGAATAATGAAATTGGTAATACTTTTTTTGCATCTATTATGATCATCACATATACCAACCACACAGTTTACTTCACTTACTCTGGTAATGTGGTGATTTTGTATTAATTGGTGAATATTCAATGAATCTTGCATCTATCCTATGGACAGAGAGCACACTACTTTGTCATGTTAATATAAATTTTATATAATTACTGAACTTGATTAATAACATTTTGTTTAGGAATGTTTGGTTTTTGGTTTTTGTTTGTTTTTGTTAGTACAGGTTTGCAGTAGATGATGATTATATTCATTGTAGGAAACTGGCACATGTACATAACACATTTCACTTTTTTCATTTAGTTTTGAATCTGTGCTCTTGAAAGATACTAAGTTATAGTCTTGTTTGTTAGTTTGTTTGCTTCCACAGCATCTTTGTCTTGTTTGGCATCATGACCATGATGGCAACAGAGTTGTATTAAGAAATGTTCTCTCCTTTAATATCTGAGTTTACATAAAATTAATATTGTTTCTTTCTTAAATGATTGATAGAGTTCATCAGTAAAGCTATCTGGGCCTGAAATCTTTATTTTGGAAATGTTTGAAAATTGCTAATTCCATTTGTTTAGCACATATATTGCCATTTATGTTCTCTATGTATTCTAATTTCAGTTTTAGGTAATTTCTATCCTTAAAACTACTTATCCATTTTAAGTGGTCAACTTTGTTAGCTTAATTTTTGTGATATTGTCTTAATATTTATTTAAAATCTATAGTTTATTTTATCTCTTTCTTTTCTAATGTTGAAATTTTTTTCTTCAATCAGGCTGTTGCAAACCTGTATGTCTCCCAGTCTGGCATAAATTCTGGGAATTGTTCAGCTTGAAGTATTCCAGTGATGATTCTTTGTTGAGTCTTTATAGCACCCTCCTCTGTGGTATCTAACCAGAGACACAGCAAGAACCCCAAAAGATCCTGAGCTCCTTTCTGTGTGGTTTCCTCCTCTGTACGTTCCTGTATCACAAATTTAACTACCTTGTCCTCCTCTACTTCAAAATCTATCTCCTCTGATCACTGATATAACTATTTCCTCTTTTGATTTTTCCCTCTTTCCTATGGTTTATTGTATGTAGAATGCCACAGTAATTGTAAGTTTTAGCTCACTTTTCATTTTCCTTAGAGAGCGCAGCTCTTCATTGCCTGTTTTCTAATATCTGAATGCTGTTATTTCATAGTTTGTTCTATGTACCAGCTGATTTCATCAAAGTCTAATCCTTGTTAGTTTACCATGTCCAGAAACATTAATGTTTTACTACAAATAGGAGAAACTGAGACCTAGAGTTTAACTTTTCAGTAACATAACTATGAAGTCTCATCCCCAGGTAGACTTTTTCCACTCTGTTATGCCGCCATCTCTCAATTTCCTTAACAAGTAAACATCAGACACATTGATAACATTTTTTTCAGATTTAAGAAATATGTGTTTTATAATCTATTCCCTCAAGATTAGTAAGTAATCAGGGTAAAGATATATTTCACATGAAAAAAGGAATGCAGTGAATTATATAATCTATATTAGTAAAGTTTAAGAAAAATGAGAGACAACATGCTTTGCAAAGTTGCTTTAGTAGAGGAAAATAATTGCATAGAAAATAAGTATAAATTAAACAGTGAGAAAATGTAAGAACACTACAAAACATGATTAGTTCAGTAGTTGATATTCGTGAGCACTTTCTGATTTCAGCATTGGTGAAAACCATAGCTGTCTTGTGTCACACAAAATCATTTGTTACTTTTAATTTGCGCTTTGAACCCTGACGTCTATTTGAGAATTATTTTATATTTCCATTAAAAGATAGCAATTCTAAAGACTCATTTATTTGAATTAGACAAAAGGTCTTAGTAATGAAAATTAAAAGATTTTAGCTTCTGTGGGCAATCTGAAATGTTTTAAAGCAACATATTCTGCAAAAAATGATTAAACCATATACAATTTTCTTTGTATTATAATTTGTATTTTGGTACTGGGAATTGAACTCAGGACCTTACACTTGCCAGGCAGACGCTGAGCCATATCCCTAGCCTATAAGTTTTTGTTAGTACATGTTTGCAGTAAACAATGGTTATATTCATTGAGGGGAGTTAACGTCTGTACCTATCTTAAATTTTTATATCCTCTTCCCCTCCCTCCATCTTTTGGTTCAATTCAATCAATTATTTAAAATAATATGTTTATTTATAATATGTTTTATAAATTTTTGTATATGACAGATCTAAGCTTAAAAATACCCCTGACAGAAAAAGAGAATTTTCTCTAAGACTTACTAGTGTTAACTTGTGTGTTTCATTGCCACAAGCAATTAATGTGTCTAATACACAGCAGAATGTCTTGAATATGAAGTTTTAAAATAAATATTAGCATCCAATATGTTGGTGGTTGCTATAAATACACAGAAATGGGGATTTAGGGCTATTTTCTGGGTCTATTCTATTTTTCTTGAAATTTCAGGTTAACTAGGTGTTACATGTGGACTTTAAAAAATTTTCTAGCTCTCTCATTGGTGTTGGTAGTCATTTAATCATAACTAACAAAGATAAGAAAGGAAGAAGGAAACAAAGAAAGAGAGAGAAAGAAAGAAAAAAAGAAAGAGAAAGAAAAGAAAAGAAAAGAAAAGAGTAAAAAAGAAGTTTTGTGACCTTCAGGCACATGGTCATGCAAGATTATTAATATCTATTAATACTTACAAAGAATAAGGATAAATTCCCAAGAAGATGCAAGCAAAATGAAACAAAAATATATAAAAATGATTCCTGAATCAAGTGTGATAAACATGCATTTGCCTCTAAGTGTAAATGTTTTAAAATGTATGTATCCCTGAATCATAATTTATACATTAAAAATAGAGAAAAATGCTGAAGATCATTCCCACCCTGACCTGTGTGATAAGTGTGATGCCTTATAGCTCATAACTCTCACTTTTTCCTGAAAGTGCTAATTAAGCATCTTGATATGTATGGAGAAAAACACTCTGTAGTCTTTCTGGTCTGCAGTGGACAGTTTATAGTGTGCGTGGAAACCACACATGTCTTTCCAAACGTCTCTAACTAGGATAGAATGGAAACAGCTTTGTATATGTATTGGTCAGAGTACTCCTGATCTCAACCTGAGAGGATACCTCAGTCAAACTCAACATAAAGAACATCTTTTTGCTTAGATAACTGTAAGTTTTGGAGGCTCAAATATACATAATATTTTGATCCACAAGGACTAGCATCAGTATGATTCCCGTGAATCTCTCACTTCTGTCTCTCAGTTACTGGGCACTTGAAGAGCCCAAAGTAGGATTTCTCAAGTTTGGAAATACTAAAATATTGTGCTAGACAATTCCTTACTGTGGGAGGTTGTCCAGTTCATAGAAGAAGGGGTAGTAACTTCCTGACCTCTACACTTTAGATACAGTTCACTTCTTTCCCAAGTTTCAATAGCCACAAATATCTCTAGACACTTCTGTATGTTCCCTCAGGGAAAAAGTAGTCCTATCTTAGGAACCTCTAGCCTATAGAATAATTATACAGACTGCATAAATGTAATTCTTTTTCTCTGATACTTTCCATCTTTGTGACACTGAGCAACTTTCCTTACCCCTTTATACCTGAAATTTTCATCTCTGTGGTAGACTATAATAAGATATATAAGATAAGGGTATTGTGAGGATTAATTGATATAAGACAAATAAAACTTTTACTATAGTACTTCCTACACCAAACTCTGGAGGCTGGATGAGGTTTGCAGAAAACTAAGCAGCCAAAAGTCTGGGATACAGTACGTACTTATCGATGAAGATGGCATATTAGTTAGTTAAAATTAAATTAATCGTAGCTCTTAATACTAAGGTATTGTTCCCTTCAGATGGCAAAGAAATGGCTTCTGGTAGTACCAAGTTAAACAGTGTTTGCTTCATACTTTCTTAGGAATCAAAGATTTTTTTTTCTTTTTCTCCCAGCGTATCAACTATTCCAGCTGACTATGTATATCATAAGACTATATCTTTGATAAAGAACAGTGATCAAGAGAGTGCTGTGAATAGCCAATTTGGGTCACATACTAGTCCGACTGCTAAAGATAAACAAGTATGATGGGTAGGCAAAATCAGTGGTCACCATAATCTAATGCATGGTATAAAAAACATAAAAATCAACCGATTCAAGATTATGGAAGTCTATCTTTAACCAAATACTGGTAAATCCCTTAGGGTAAAGAATTCACCAAGTTATCAAACCAGTCTTAAGGTATGCCAAGAAAGCATCAGGTACAGCTTTACAGTTCCAAAACTGGAGGAAAAAGCCACATTTCAGTAAAAGGAAAGGACTTTCTTATCAATTTTGCAATAAAGAAGACAAAACCAGTGTAGTAAGAACCAACACTACCAAACTACCACTTACTGAGTTCCTCCCAGATTGAAGATGCTTCATATATGTTACCACAAATAATACAACATCTCTACATAAGAATGGAATTATTTTCATTTTAAAATGAGGACATTGAAGGCTTTATAGGAAGAATAAAGTATATAAATTCAGCAAATGCTTGGAGTCAACAAGGAATGAAGTCTGAAGATATCCCACAGCCCCCCCCCTTTTTTTTTTGGAACCAAGGATCAAACTCACAACCTTGCACTTGCCATGCAAGCACTTGAGCCACTGAGCTAAATCTCTGGCCCGACAAGGGATGAAGTCAGCATGGAAGTCCGAGTCCACCTGTCTCCATAGCTTAAACTCTTCATTCCTACACCAAACTCTGGAGGCTGGCTGAGGTATGCAGAAAACTAAGCTGCCAAAAGTCATGGGATACAGTACATACTTATCGATGAAGATGGCATATTAGTTAAATTCAGGAATTAGTGTATGGAGGTCTAGGAAAACATGAACCCACTCCACAGTAGGTTCATGTCACTTGCCTTCTAGTGGATTGTTTCAATTCTAATCTTGCCATTTATTTAACATTCAGTTTAAATGCTGCCTCTGTTCAGGGATAGACAGTGACAAATGAATGCCAAATCTAGCTAATAAGTTAGTGTTGGTTCAAAAAACAAATTTCAAATAAGAAAATATTTACACTTTTTCAGAACTCTTGTAAGAGGAATTGAACATGGTAAAACATTTCAATTATTTTGCAATTTCTTTCACATTTCAATAGCCTCTCCTTTTATTTGTGCTTCAGTAGCACCAATAAAGTCTTGAACTAGGTAAATTGGGCTGAAACGCCCATCATTCTACGAAAGTTTCAGCTTCCAAGGACTACAATGTCAGAAGGTTGCTATTGGGGCTAAAAGAAAACTTGGCTTATACATCACAATGTGCAAAAATCCTCTATTAAGGTAGTGTGCTAATTTTGCATGTATAGTAATGCTTAGTTTGGCGGTAGCTGCACTGATTTACAATATAAAAAAGCATTCAAAGAGTTTCATATGAAAAAAGAATTTCATACACTGTTCATTGGTACTGTATCTCTGACTTACAGCGTCCTTTTCAGATTGGTCTGGTTTTTGGCTCTCCTGTCCTACCCTTCATTTACTTCTCCCTCCAAGGTGAATCCTATCAATAACAAAAAACTGATCTCTCCCTTCTTTGTTGTCCATCCACTCTGCTGCCCGTGTCTACCTCTTCTTGCTATGGGTAGCTGCAAGCTTCTCATGCCTTAATGTTTATCACTATAATTTGATTGGCAACTGTAGGCCTTTCCTTTTTACTTCTGTTTCTCATGGTGTATAACTAACTGCAAATATTTGTAAGTTTCATTTTTGTCATAATTTAGAGGACCAGAATTTAAGTTTATGTCTATTCAGTATTTTGCAATGTGCAAATATATATTATAAACTATATATAGTTACATATAGTACTTATATATAAACTAAAGAGAAACTGAGAATTCCCATTTTGGATTCAAGCTAAAGTTTATCTACAAAGTATGAACTGGTAAAATATTCAGTGGCTCTGTCTTATCTTTTTGTTATTTTTAAGGGAAGTAAAATCCCCCTACTTATTAAAATCAGTTTAAACTGACTCAATTGCAAATGTCCTCTAGTCAGCTTGTCAATTCCTACTTTGTTGCTAGGTGTCTGAAAGCTGAGTCACTGTTTTATTCTTCTCCTTTTGGTCAGTTCTCTTTGGCATGCAATGAGAAATCAGCATCAATTCCCCAAGTCTAACCGAAGCAAGAGTGGTCATGACCACAATAGATTGGAGATAATTTCCTATACTTTTGCATATGCTTTATGCAATTAACTGCAATCCTAACACTGGGCCCCAGATCTGTCTGTTAACAGGCCAGTCATACATTTTTTATAAAAAATGAAATAACATAAGGGATGGGAAAATAGGCATATGGTGGTCATGGGTGATATCTGCTGCTGGTGTAAATTACTATCTCTTAGATTTCGCAGAACCTTATAGCTTTTCCTGGCAACTTGACTTTATCATGGATCTGCCATTCTTTCTACTTCACATTGCTTAATGGCCTATTCCTAGCCTCTGCTAAAGATTGTCTTATCTATTAGCACAGGAAATACTACCATAATTCCACTGGAGCTCAATCTAAGTTCCTTCTAAATTTCTTCAAAGCAGCATAAAGGAACTTCTGGATGTCTTCCATGGTGCACAGGGCATAAAAGTGGCCCATGGATTATAAAGTGCCTAATCAGTTAAAGCAACCAAATTTACTTTCATATAGTTGTATGTAAGGCTTATAAGATAAAATTAGGATGGAAGGGTAGAGGTGGAAGGGAAGAATAACCAAAGGGTGGCCTGTTCTACAGATAAATTGGTCATGTGGGTAAAGTTTCCTCTTCCTCTTCTTCTTCTTCTTCCTCCTCCTCCTCCTCCTCTTCCTTCTTTACAATAATCCCTGTATTTCTCTAACACTTCTACAAACTGAGGCTCCACGAGAGGTCGTCTTGTTCCAATACATCCAATAATTTTCCTTTCCATACATCACAATCTTTCTGTTTCCACTGTTGTTCAAGAGTAGAAAAAGTCAGTTTCCTCATCTGAACCCTGCTCTTTCTTATTTCCTTTGGATTTTTTAAAAACTGAAACTATCACGATTGGATCCTCTAAATGTGACTTTCAGTCTCGTGCCATTCTAAAAAGGACAGGAAGTCTCTATTTGCTGCTTTGAGGATTATACTACTGGGCACAGTTGGGAGGAAACAAGGCTGTAAAGGAAACACATTTTTAAAAGGAGAGTAAAATACAGGAGGATATTTCCCTAGTACAGGCTAATTCCAGATCTCTGAGCTAGTCGCATGGGGATGATGCAACTTTTATTTTGGTCTAGACTGGCTAAGAGACTGGTGAGGATACAAACTGTGGATAGAACAGTCCAGCGCTCTGCTTGAGTAGCACTAGCAACAGATAGCAAGGAAGTGGTGGCAGAAACAGCAGGATTTCCAGACACTGTGTGAAAGGAGCTCTTAGAAAAGCATTTTACATAATCACCTCTTTTCACTCATTCTGTAACCCTGCAAAGTAAGTTCAATTATTAATTCAAATTTTAGAGATAAGGTTGAGTAACTTGCCTCGTGTCCCAGGCCAGTCAGGTAATCCAGCCTAATTCCAGTGCCTGTTCACCTAACTGCTGTATTTTACTTTTTCTTAAGAATTTAGGACTTCATGATAAGGGTTGGGAAAGGATAGAAAACTCACATACTCTAAGCATATATTTGCCAAGCTCTATTTACACAGTCATTTAATATTGTCCTCAAAAATCTAAGGAAGTATCTCTTTTAATCACCTGACAGAGATGGAAAATAATAATGAAATTAAGAAAACTGTTCAAGGTCGTAGCTGAATACTGTAGAACTAGTGCTGAATTTGGTCTGCTTGCAGGATGTCTACACTTTCCCTTCCAGAGCATGCAGCCTTTTGAAGATAAGGCATTGCACCATGTCAGATGAAGGCTAATGCTTATGACCCAAGCACAGAATAGAATTAATGGCAACTTTTGTTCCATCAAAAGAGTTTTTAATACAGGAATGAGAATAAATTATGTGAGAGTTCTCGACTTGGAAGTTCATAACATTGCTACAATCTTTGTTTTCCTGAAGTCAAGACAATATATATAATATACCTAAATCACATGGCTAGTTCAAAAATATCATTATTTCTGAGTGAGCAAGATAAGAAAAGTGTACTGGCTAGGTCTTTTACATAAAACAATGAAAAAAAAAGGAATTATCACTCATTTAATTTGTGTATGCTTAATCACCACTCTAAAAGACTGGGTTAGCCGGGCGTGGTGGCGCACGCCTTTAATCCCAGCACTCGGGAGGCTGAGGTAGGTGGAGCATTGTGAGTTCGAGGCCGGCTTGGGCTACAACGCGAGTGTAAGACCGGCCTGAGCTACATAGTGCGACCCTGCGTCAAAAAATCAGGGCCGGGAGTTTGGCTCAGTGCCTTAAGCGCCTGCCCTGGCAAGCGCGAGGTTGTGAGTTCAATCCCTGGTGCTGCAAAATAAATAAATAAATAAATAAATAAATAAAAAATAAAAGACTGGGTTGGTCATAGAGCTGGAGATACTATGCTACCATATGCCAAAGATCTGTATGCAGGTGAAGGAGGCAGAGGGTATGGGGAAATAAATGTACTATGGGCTATCATGCCATGGGATAAGTGGAAATTGCTATTATGTTTTTGCTTGTTGGCCTGGCTGTGCAAAAGAGAGATGCCCTTTATTTCCCTATGGGACGTGTCAACAAGTACCATATGACAGATGAGGTTGGAATTTGCCCTTTTCCTGTTCTGAGGAAACAACTCAAACCTATGTTACCTTCTTATATGTGACCCTGGTACCTGGAAACACCAGGTATTTTGAGCGCTACTCTCCACTTCTCTGTAGAAGCATTTAGTGAGCTGTTAGCGGAGAAGCTGCCCTGATGATCACCATCGTTTCGTTTCTGCTCTGGCCACTGGACAGATATGTAATGAAAGGAAAGCAATTGTCTATTTCAGTGAATCTCCACAGAACCTCAGCCATATGTTATTTCTGTCCCCTTTTCTCCAAAATTTTCCCAGCATATCTCCTCCCTCATTCACTTTCCCAGCAAACCACTTCCTATTTTCCTCTATGCTTTACTTTAGGACCTCATAAACCAGGAAGCATGAAAATATTTTGCTTTTGGAGATCTTTCCCTGGCTCCCTGTAGGGCCTGGAAATGCTCTGTATTTTTGACTGGGAATTTTTGCATGTAAGTTTTGAGAAAATCAGACAATTCTTATATATCCATATGTACCACTCTCAGTCATACATATATGAGAAAAGTGAAGACGAAGCTAAAAAAAAAAAAAAAAAAAAAAAAAAAGGTGGGCATGAGAGGATGTGAAACAGTCAAAACAATGATTTGTTTTGAAAAATACAGAAATTACTAAAAACTGAAGGAAAACAAAGTATTCTAATCCATCAAATGATGAACAGAATGTGGGGGTGTGTTGCAGTTTATGAAAACACAAAGAAATTCAGTATAGCATCCAGGAGGTAGGGTGGGAAGAGACAAACACAATCAGATACTGTGATGCTATTCTTTCAAGTACTGAGAAGAAAAATTAACATAACATGATCAGAGAGAATAGATTTAAGCTTGAAATCAGTGAATCAGTGGGATTGAGCCCGAATTACTGAGACATCATAATAATTGAGGAGAAAGTCTTTCTGGCTGTCCAATTTATGACATTCCTTGCCTCCTGAATTCATGACACTTTTCTCCATGACTCAAACTTACTGATAAGCAATGGAGCCTCAGGAGGTTTGATTTTTGGAGTGATCATGCCCATCCTAAATGGGCATGAGCCCATTATGCCCATTCTCAAAGTTAAGAGTACATATACCATAGATATGAATACAGTATTCAAATTAGGCTACAACAATCACAAAAATATGTTCCATATCCTTCCTTAGTATTTTTGATAACCTGAAAATTCGGATTCAAAATAAAATCTTTTGAATGACTTGCTGCAACTTAAAGGTACAGAGAAAGCTAGTCTTCAGTCCCCAGATTGTTCTTTATGCAACAACCCCCTTACTTCTCACACTAAACTTGTAGGACATCCCTGTCTTTGCATCCAAACTTCCCCATATCCTTTCCTTACAAATAGCCTTTGCTTGGCTTATTCTGGTCCCTCTAAGACCAACGTGTACACTTACCAGCAGTGTAGTCTGCCCATGGAAAGGTATGGCAAGGAAGAATACCTGGGGAAGGTATAGGTTGGCCTTGGCAGCCAGCCTGGGGTACGCAGAGCATAGTCTAGAAGTGAGGGTACCTGTTTGGACCCATGTCTATAGCCATGCAACTTTCCACAGCTTGTGGGGAGGAGTATGGCTGGGGGAGCTTAGAAAACTGTCTTCTAAGGCATATCTAAGGCCTGTCTCACCCTGATTTAAGGGTAGCAGTGCCTCTATGGTTGTTAATGTTTGCTGGACACTAACCTGTGGAAACCATTGTACCAGCCTAAAATATATAAATAGTAATGCTTTGGGATAACTATTTAGGTCATAAATGCTAAAGATAGTTATTAGTTTTCTGAAATAATGGGGTAACCTGCTCTCATATCTCACAAATCTCTGCATTTCCCAAGTTCTTTTTCTCAATAGATGGCAATACTTCATAAACTTGTGTCCACTAAAACTCTGAGAATCACACGAAATTTCTTCTACCTGTTGGTCACCGTATTATATACTATCCATTCCATCTTCCAAATGCTCCCTCATCCTGACTGATAAGTGTGATACCACTGGATCATGTATAAGCCATGTTTTCTGGAGTACTGAGAGTCCAAATCTTGGAAGAAGAGATGTTGGGTTGATGTGGTAGTAGAGGAGAGAGACTAAATCACAGATGATAAGTAATGTTACCTGTAAAGCTCTTAGACACTATCTTTTGGAAAGACTGATTTTGAAGAAATAATTAGTCTTGGATAAGAGAGGAATGATCAGGCCATTCTGAACCTGTACAGTTTTGTGTAGAAACCCATAAAAGAAAAAAAGGAATGAGACCTTCATCTCTAACTTATTTGGTTTTCATTCCTAACTTCAGCTAGCTTTATTCTCACCCCTATCTTTAGCTAGAACAACACTTCTCTGTGGAAACAAACCAATGTGTGTCTGTATGAGTACAAACAATCTACTTTGCACTTCTGCCTTCATATGCATACTCCTTTAAGCCCTTACCTGATTGGACTATTAGATTATCTTTGAGAATCTTTTATCCTCCAGGGATTGTAAGAATTCCTTATGCAGCAGGGTCTGTACCTCAGAAAAGGCATCTTAGCACTCTTTGCATTAGCCTGGAGGAGCAAGCTCTGGCTTGGCTCCCTAGAAGTGTGAGAGCCTGAGTGTGATGTCAATCTACCATGTGGTCAATTTTAAATCTGTCCCAGTGTGTACTCAGCTGCTTAGCTCTAAATAGAAGTCTTGTGGGCAACCTGGAGCCTCAGCTGTTTTATAACCATCCTCCTAAACTTCAAAACACTTGGTCCAGATGAGCCAATGGAAACTGATATATATTTTTATTTTTATTTTATGCTTCTTGTGTCCATGCAATTGGAATAAACTGTAAATTAGGTGTTATAGCACTATAGTTTGGTTAGATGCAGCAGTTTAGATATGTAGCTTTAGTTTGTTATAAGATAATAGCTGCTTTGCTTTGTTGTGACAGTAGCAATAAAGTAAAGTTACTACAATGTAAAATGTGGTAACCAACCCAAACTACTGAAACAAAACCACAAATCAGAGACAGCCCAATTTTAGTTTTATGTGCAGAAATGACAATGGGTTTCCATCTCCAAACATGTAGCACAGGAAATTCTGTCATAATCAGTAGTATTCTATTATTCAAGGACTGGCTATGGGTCAAGTCATGTTCCCACAAATCATATGGAATAAAACTCTCATTGGAATACAAAAAAAATCATTTTATTTGTATCACATAGAGGAGAGACTGCTCTGAACTCAAACTAGAATTCAGAGGTGCCTAGGCATGTATTAACAGCTAGGATGTTAGTCAGACTCTGATAGACCCAATGTCCTTAGAGAGTTGTGTGGGGAAATTATTTTAGTGCAGATGCCTGAGAAGAAAGTCTAAGACAGAAAGGAAAATATGGGGCTTACTTTAAATTATCCATTCCATTTTGGCCCTATGGATATCTGCGCAGAACTTGCAAAGAGGTTGTGTGCAGAAACTGAAGAAATTTTACAAAGAACTATAAGTGAAAGAGGTACCAAAGGGCGGCTTTACTGTCATAGTAAGAAAATATGCCATAGAGTGGAGGAAATAGATTTTTACAGAGGAACTCCCAAGCAATGAGTACAGTAGAGGGAGTGACATCATTTTGATTCCTAACAAGTTATAACTTTGGAAGAAACAGGAGTGGAGCACATGGCATCAGTCTGATTGCTTTATATCCTAGTGGTGGCTACAGCAGCAAAGCTCCATCTCTGAGGGGTTTAGGTTGAGCCAACACCAACACACGAAGTAAGAGGTGACCCATGAGCTCATGCCAAGAGCCCAGGGAATACAGTGAAGCGCTGTGGAGAGAGAGACGTATGTGTGGATCTTGCGAGGTATTTAGTTTCCTAAAATTAGAAACTATCAGTAAATTTTGGGCTGTATCTATTAACATGACCCCAGCTGTATCAAGAAGCCCGCAAAACAAAGAAAATATGGGTTACAAATGAGAAAGATTTTGGTTTGGTACTAATGGCTAGTATTTATTGAATACTTAACTGTATGCCACAGATGGTCTTCAGCACTTTTCCTGTACTATTTAAATCTATGAAGTGAGTCCTATTGTTTTCTCCATTTATCAGATGAAGGATTTGTAGCACATGAGTCTTAGCCATAGTCATGACTACATAGCCAAAGCTGGAAGCTCACAGACCCTAACTCCCTAGCTGTGCTTGTGGCAGTCAGATGGTCCTCCTTACAGTCTGCTGAGAGCCAGTATTTGAATGGCATTTCCCTATCACACAGGTTTTCCTGAGCCCTGTAATATCCACTAATATTTTGTATCATTACATTTATATAGATGGAGAATAATATGCACAATATATAGTAATGTATGCCTCTTCAAAAGTACAAATCATAAGGAAAAAATTTTCCTGTGCCACAGAAGAATCAAATTCATATGAATGTGGAGAAAAAAGGAAAATGTTCTAAAAAATACGAAGTAGGGCCCAGAAAACAAGCTGTTATATTTTGTGTATACTGATACATTTTTGAAGCCTCTCAGTTCTCTTAGGATTCCACTTGAAGTTGGCTAAAAGCGCTTTCCCACATGGCCTTGAAAATAATGTTCTAATACCTTAAATACTAAATGCTTTAATGCCAATTGGCACATGTGACCAGATACATAAAATTTAGGGACTAAGGGAGAGGGTTCAACTTTATTTATGGGCTTTCTGATTTTTTATTATTTATTTATTTTTGGTTGGTTAAAAAACTGACAGACTATATTACAGCTAACATTCCTATATTGATTATATCATTTCTGAAGCTGGCCTCTCTGTGACAAGAACAGCATAATTAGTTTTTCCCTTGTTAAATATTTGTAAATCATTTGTACCTTTAAGGGGTACATAACCTGGCTGTCCCCTTCAAATAATCTTCTTGTAACATGTTTAAACAAGAAATATCTTCCAGAGTGAAGTATCACCTCTGTCCTTCAACGAGACAATGTAAGGACTTGCCTTACTGGCAAACTGCGAAGGAACATCCATGCCATGGTTATATAAAATGTACGTGGAGCTGACTATCTTTGCAGACTTGCAGCATCCACCACTGCCCAAATGCACTGCGTACAACACTGAGAAGCAACTAGATTATTTGTTTCATCTGTTTTGCTTTTTCATTAGATTTATCGGTAGCCACAATTATGAGTCTCATGATCATTACAAGACATTTATTCTTGGTTCATCAGGGGAAAGATTGCTGTCTCTTGCAATTACACAATCATGCAGTTATTTTTAGGTATTCATTGCAAGATATATCTCTAAAACAACTTTCTCCTTGTGCCCACTGAGAGCTGCCACCTGAAGAAATAGGCAACGTGGGACTTATGGATGATCCTAAGTCTTCTCATTTTCTTTTGAAAGTTGGAGCAAATTTTATTTTGGATAAAGGTCAGAAGTTACTTGGATACAAGTGTAATAAATGTGTTGCATAAATACCCCACCTGTATATGTTGATCTCAAATTGCAAGATATAAATTTAAAGTGATGAAAAAGATTGTCTCTAGTGTTTCATAGAGCCAAAGGCCCTAGAAATCAAGAGAAATGTCTCTGGAATAGGAATATACCTTTAAGGATGAAATGCTTGACCTATTTAGACCAGTTTTTATAAATATAGAGTACTTCACAAAATCTTAAGGTAGGAAGTAAAGTTGGGTTCTTTAAGAAACCACAATTAAGTATTAGAAAGTCATAAGAAAGAAAAATGACTGCTTCTCCCTTTTCCTGAGAATAGTGGGTCCTGGCAATACATTTCAGGGTACTTCTTCTTCAGACTATTTCTGTAGATACGCTTGCCACTTTCACAGGTGCCTAATTCACAGAACTCACTGAAACTGAGCTGAGATTTGAAGACCTAAATCACCAAGGAAGAGAAACTTCCAGGGTCCACCTGGAATGTTATGGTATGTGAGATGTGGGATGAAAGAAGTAGTAGGGAGTGAAAGAAATAATGTTTATACATAGCCAGAGGGGCAGTAAACCACTATCTGGTTACCTGTGAATACCCAAGCTGTCTTAAATTGGAACCAGAATCTAGTGTTACAATGTTTTTGAAGGAGGATATATTTGGACTAGCTTTGGTATGGATGGAGAGGGAGAGAAGGAAACATGTTTGAAAAAAGCAATTAAGATGTGTTATGTACATGTAACAATTTCCCACTAGGAATGCAAACATTATATACTACACACATGTACTAATAAACTAAAAGAGAAAAAAGTGGCTAACCACTGGCATAGATAGATAATATATAGAGAGAATCTATGTCTTCTTTGATTAGTGCTATTTTCACTACAAGTAAAGAACCTGCTTTTATGTATTATAACCAAAATTAAGCATTGTGTGTATGTTTGGTGATAAATTGATTACAGATATGAATAACAAAGAAAACTTCAAGAAAACTGCTTTGAGCGCTCTTCATTAATTTTTGCAACCTTATGAATTCATTTTCCCCAGATTAGCGAAATGCAAAGCATCAAGTCCTTTATACTGTAAAAAGACTACATATTTAGTTTTTTACGTTAGCTGACTGTGAGTAAATTATTTTTTAACCTCTATTATTTAGGGTACAAATACTTGAAGAAAAGAAAAAGAAAAATCATCATGCTTGATTAAATTTTGAAAACCAGAATTATTTGTCATTAATGTTTATTTGTCTATATCTCTTACTTTGTTAAATAACAAAGTGAGTCAAGTCTATTTTGAGAAAGATGGAATGAAGTTAATCATTTGTTTCTGACATAATTTCCAAAATAATATCTGAATCATAATATTTCTATAAAATACAGATGTTTCGAATGAGTAAATCATGTGTAACTTGTTAGATTTTTTTCCTTAATGCTACAGGGAATTTCAAGCATATATTATATATGCACTGTTTTTCCAAGATTTAGCAAATGACTATCAAACATGGAAATACAATTTAGCAACTTAAATGAAAAGAAATGCACACCATTAATTTAAATTTAATTAGCTGGCTTCATCTCAGGAAGCGGCCAGTTAAGTACCTCAAGTGTGTAATATGGGAATTCCACTGGTCCAGTGAGCCCCTGATTTCCTTGAGCAGTGCAGCAGGTGCTTTGTTGCCTTGGAAGATAGATCCTTTTCCCCATGTTGCACTCATGGCTTCTCAGGACAGAGGAAGATGGCACCAACTTGTTTACCCATGAATGTTTTGAGAGAAGATAAGGCTCTGTGCTTCTAATTTACTTTCTGGACAGAAACTTAGCAGGAGAAGCAGCAAGCTTCTTTTATTTTAATGTTTTTGCCTATTTGAGAACATTCTTCTACATTTAAATCAATCAATGAAAGAAGAAGGGAGACAGGGAAGAGGGGAAAGAGGGCAATGGGGAGGGGAGGGAAGAAGAGAATGGGAGGGGAGGAGAGAAGTGGAGGATGGAAGAAGAGAAGAGAAGAGACGAGAAGAGATTTTGCCACACTATTATTCATTTTATTATTTCTAGACAAAAAGAGATTTAAAAATCTCAGGGTAGAAGGAAAGAAACTCAAATGGTGTCTTTTTAAATGTGCATTTTACCTAATATCTGATGGATTCAGTCCATAGGGAAATATCTTTTTGTGAGGAAGACAATCATAAAAAATTTCTTTGTGTATCTGCTCTCCAATATCACTGACAATTGCTCAACACTAATTTTGCATTACTAGCATACAAAATTATTTATGCTAAGCCAAGACAATACATTTACAATAATGCTTTCTAAAACTTAGGTTCTTGGTATGATACTCTTCATTGCTTATCTTTTTATGTATATGATCCAATGTCTTCTTTTAATAAAGTCAATGAAGTCTTTGCTTAGCCTTGATATCATGATTAAGGAATGAAATATTAGAAGGTCCAAAATTAGTAACCATGTCAGTATTTATTTCTACATAATAATGGCCCACACTTCATAAACTCCAAGCTCGAGAGCCTAAAATATCCAGCATTTACTTTCGTTCACAAGTCTATGCAATAGATGTATAACTCTGTCCTCTGTACAGCTTGTTCTTATGAGCTATGGGTTGAGTAGTCAATTCTGCTGGTCTTGTCTTGGATTTTCATATGTTTGGAGACAAATTCAGACCAAGTTGGTCTAGGAAAACCTTACTATTATGCCTGTTGGTTTTTGGCTTCTTATCAGAACAGCATGGGTAATGGAGCCATTATTTCAGTATTCAGCATTCTATTATGTCATTCATATGGGGACTATGAGGGTCCAAAAAAAAATGAGAGTTTTAGACACTTTTTTGCTACTGAAACACAATACCCAACACAGCACAAAGGAGAAAAGTTTTATTTTGGCTCAGTTTATAGTGGTTTCAGTCTATAGTCAGCAAGCTCCAAGGCAGAAGGGCATAGTGAACAGGACTGTGTGGAGGAAAGCTGCTCATCTTAGAGCATCTAGGAGACTGATAGGGAGATGAAGAAACCTTCCAGTTCACTTCCACAGTGGTCTATATGTTCCAACCAGACCTCACCTCCTAATAAGTCCGCTGTAATGCCCCTTTAATTTAATCACCTTCCAAGGACCCATCTACGATTCCATGAGTCATTAAAAGGACATCCAGGTATAAACCATAAAATCCTTCCCTTAGATCTCAAGAGATTCATGCACATTTTTATGCAAATTTCATTTATTCCATCTCTAAGAATTGACACAATCTAAACATTTCCAGCATTGCTGAAAAGTTCAAACCAAAAGTCTCCTCTGAGACATAAGGCAAATGCTTAGTTCTGAGTCTCTGTAAAAATAAAAAAAATAAAATAAATAAAACAGTTAAACACTCCTGGAATGCAAAGACACAGGGTAAACATTACCATTCCAAACTGGAGGAATAAAGATGAAAACAGTAGTATCAAGCAAAATCAGCTGGGCAAACACTAAATTTGATAGTTCTGCATCTAGCATTGAGGACAAACTGTGGTGAGATGTGAACTCCATGTGAACTTGGGCAGCTTCACCCACATGGCATTACTAGTGGTTGTAACTCTCATGGCTTTTCTCACTCCTTGTGGATTTCCTCAGATGTTTCATATTCCTGGCCTCTGTAACTCCCTGGGGTCTCCATTGCACTTTTAGGTTCAATCTTACAGTTTCACCCATTGCCCTCTCAAGGGCACACTACTTGGCCTCCCAGGCCTTCTTTTCAAATCTGGGTAAAAGCCTCCCTGTCTCTACACCTCTTACCTTCTGCATGCCTATAAACTAGCACCACATGGATGACTGCAAGATCTATCACCTGTTCAAGTAGTAGCTAGATCCTGTTGGATCATAGCTGCAGAGGCCTCCAAGTGCCTGGATGGTTTAACTCTGTAAACTGAATCCTGTGAAAGCAATTCCTTAGGCAGTCATTCTGAAACACAGTGTTCTCTTCCTTTATAGCTTCATACAAGTGATCCAGTAAAGGGAAGTGTTTCGCTGATTCATGATGTACCCTCAAGTCATTTTTCTTATTGACTGATACAAAATACTTGGCTTCTTTTTAATGCAAACCCATTCAGCCACCACCCTCTCCTCTACCTCCATCTTTGTGAGTATTTTCTTTCTGGTGAAACTGAAAACTGTTAAAGTGTTTCTCATAGTAGATATTGCTAAAAGCAGCCAGCAGTAACTGTACAGCAGTCTGAACACGGGGCTGCCTTGAAACTTCCTCTACCAGATTAATTTGTCCCCTACCCTTAATGTTAGTTTTCCAGTCTCAGGACATGAACAAAATACTGACAGATTTTCTATCAGAGGATAATATACATGCCAATGGAGTCCTTGTTCCCAACTAAAACCTACTGAGTCTGGCCTTTTCCATCTATTTTTTAATCAGAATTCTCTTCTTCTGAGCTCTGACCAGAATTTTCCATCAAACTCAGCTTACAACATTCTAGGACTGTTTTTCTAGCCAGAATCTCCAAACCACTTGAACTCGTCCCAAGAACAAGCTCCAAAAGCTTCTAAACTACATTGCAAACTAGTCACAGAAATGATCCCACTTTTCTGGCACCAAAGTCTGTATCACTCATGGCTGACTAGAGGGAAAGGTAACAACATGACATGACATAACATGACATGACATGACATTACATGATGTAACAATATAATAAAATACAATATGATATATTAAAGATTTACTAAGTAGGCTTACAATGACCACCTGCAAATCAGGAATAGTAGAATGTAAATCATCACCTGACCTCTGAGAAGCCAGAGGATCTAGTTAAAGGTCAAAGGCTTGGAGATTCCTGCAGAGTCTGGGATGAGTTTAGGTCAGAAAATCAAAGGATTTGCATTAGAAGGTTAACAGCCTGAGCTGGAAGCCTGAAAGAATAGGAGAGAAGTGTCTAAAGGCAATAATGAAGAATGGAATTCCTCTGAAGGAGCAAAGGAAAACTTCTTTCTTTCCTTTTTGATTCCATCCAGGCTACCAGTGTATTGTTGGTGCTTCATACATCCTGGGTGGATGTTCCCTCTTCAGTTTGCAGCTTCTATTTACATGTCAAACATCCAAAGAAACAGTCGCAACTGTGCTCCACTAATTTGCTAGGCATTTCTTAATCCATTCAAGTTGATACCACAATTAGTTATTATAATAAATGAAAATATTCAATATCTCTTGAGATTTAGCCTCATTTTTATACCATCCTCACTTGCCAAATTCAATTAGCTGAAGCAAATCATTCCATTAGTCCAGATTCAGGAGTAAAGAAACTCCACTTTTTAATGTGAAGAGTCCAGGGTTACCTTGCAAAGAGTACAGATACCACGTGTTGTGAACATCTGTGATAATTTTTAAATCTTTCTACCATAGTAGTGAAGAGAGTAGTCCAAAGTATGTTTCACAAAGCACTGGTTCTACGAACTATTAATAGTAAGTATATAAAAAATCTACATGCATGTATCTGCAAAAGAAAAAGAATAGATTTCCATGGTCAAATACACTTTGGAAAGTCCACATTTGTGAGGCTCTTTTCTGTGATGCCTAGAACAAAGGTGGCAGGAGAGATAGACAGTTATAAGTCTATTGTCAGAGGTGGTTACAATTCTCCATTAGTTCAGAAGTACCTTCTCTCAGAAGCAGAGATTGTGCTAAAACTCACTTTCCCAAAGTTCTGGGCTCCTCAAAATCTCCAGATGCTGGACATCTGGAATTTCTATCAATTCACAATTAGCATGATGCCCCATGGTAAGTGCCTGAACTCAGCTCTCACTAAAATCTGTTCTCAACCTTATATCACAAGGAGAAAGCAATACTGTATTGATGTGATCTCTTCTCTCCTCCCCTCTCCTCCCCTATCTGTTCCTCTCCTCTTCTCTCTTCTCCTCTCCCCTCCCCTTCCTCCTGTCTCTCTGATTTTCAAATGGAGTATATAAGTCCCTAAGTTCTTTTTCATCAAGGAATGTTTTTTCAAGAAGAATGTTGCAGGACTGGTATTACATGGAATGCACATTAGAAAGACAAAGTCTCATTTAAGGAACAAATTTTCATAAAATAAATACATAAAAATAAAAATTCATATAAAACAGTCATTGTTTATTTTCTCACATATGCTTATTGTACTTTCAATACTTTCTGAAGAGTTTCTGACAGTTAAAATAAGGAACTAAATAAAAGCAACTGTAAGAAAACAAAATGAAACAAAGTAAAACAAAACAAAACAAAAAAATAAGTTAGAGAAGGACAAGGCCGGGCAGGAAGAGTGTTAGAAACATCAGATAAAGCAGCCTGGTGTCTGATAAATTTTAGGCACTCTATAAAGAGTGCATTGAAACAAAATCTGAATACAGAATATAACTGGAAAATATAAACAAGGAAAAATACTAATTTATTACTCATTCAACAAATCATAATTAAATTTCTGCAATCTGTCAGATATACAGGTTAATGGGGACAAAACAATGGATAAAATAGAGTCTTTGGCTTCAAAAGTGTTACAATCTAGAGTGGTTGATAAACTATGGACTATAAGCCCAAGTCTGCTCACACCTGTTTTGTCAAATAAAGTTTTATTGGAACATGCCCATGTTCATTTGTTTACATATTGTCTATCTATGGTGGTTTTGTGCTACAATGGCCGTTATGTACTTGCTACAAAGACCATCTGGTTGGCAGTACCTAAAATAATTACTCTCTGATCTTCTGCACAAGTTTATAGACTGCTGACAGACTCTAGGTCCATCCTTACATGCTCCAGTCTGTGTTTCCTATCTTAGAAAATTCAACTTTTTTCCTTAGAATTTTAATTGCTTCTCCAACAGAAATGTCTCTGTAATCTCTACTCCCAGTCACACTCAGTCACTGGAAGTATTTCTACAAGTTCTCAATTTGAAACCAATTATTTGCTATGCTGAATCTACATGTTGTTCTTCTGAGTGAGTCAGAATTGACATAAAACATTACAGGGAAATAAGAAATGTGACCATTCAAATTTGAAGTGTATATGGAATACTTCAATATTGTTATAATAACATCTCATTTTACTTTGGAAACACTCAAACCACTTTACCATAATTAGTTTCTTTAATATGCTGGGAAATTTTGAAAATTGTTATTTTCACTGTCCAGTTAGGAATTATGTGATTCACAGAAGGCTTTGATTCCCTGACAGAGATTACTCCTGAATATTAGAACAGGGCTGCTCTTTCATTATCTTCCATGAGTCTTTGTGGGTTTGTGCCACTATGACAAAATGCTATGGACCGGGTGATTTAAAAATAATAGGAAGCCAGGTGTGGTGTAGCACACCTTTAATCCCAGAACTCGGAAGGCTGAGGCAGGAGGATCCTTGTGAGATTGAGACCAGCCTGGGCTACAAAATGAGTTCAAGGCCAGCCTGAACTGCATAGTGAGACCCTGTCTCAAAAAATAGGGCCAGGGATTTAGCTCAGTGGCCTAAGCACCTGCTTGTTAGATGTGAGGTTGTGAGTTCGATCCCCTGTACCAATAAATTAATTAATTAATAATAATAATAATAATAATAAAAACAACAGGAATGTATTGATCACAGTTCTGGAAGTTGAAAGTCCAAGATCAGAGTGCCAGCCTGGTCAAAGTCTCATGAAGGATCCCTTCTGGGCTGCAGACTGTCATCTTATTGTTTTCACATAGCAGAAAGGGAGAGCACCCGCTCTCTGAGGTCTCTTCTATAAAAGCGTAATCTAATTCATGATGGCTTCAACCTCATGAACTAGTTATGTCCTAAAGGCCCCACCTCCTAATACCATCACATTGCCAGTCAGGATTTCAACTTATAAATTTCACAGGAACACATTCAGCCCAGTGCAGCATGTGAATACAGGAAAGGCAAATCCTGATTCATCTCAGCCCTGATTATTGAAATTAAGCCAGAATGCCATAAATTTTGCCCTTCAGGCCTAATTTCACTTTAGTTAATCTCTGACCCCAAATGGTGCTTGACAAGAGGGGTATCCCATTCTTAGCACTATTATTATTAGTGAAAAGATGATAGTGTTATTTTTCTCTGAAGAATTCCCTGGGATTCTTTCTACCTCTTCCTCTGTGCTTCCCAAAGCCTCTAATGTGGTTTGTTTCCTTGCTGTGTTTGCTGACTGTTGAAGTTGTTGCTGTCCCTGTGACAGTGGTAAGTGCAATCAGCTCCAGATAAATAAAAAGTCTTCCAGTCTATACTTTTTCTTCAGTCTAAACATTTTCTAAAGGAAACAATGACCAGTGGCTTTCTTTCCTCAGTTCTTAGAAGCAAATCCCCATAAATGTAGAGATTTTGGAAATCTAAGAGATTTTCATAAAAGAAATGGAAGCATTACAATTTTTCTCCTAGAATGCAGGAGCTCAGCTGTTACACAGCTCTGAAAATCTACTCACTCACTCTGTCTTCCATGTATTGTATTTCAATAAAAACTTAATAAACAGAATATTAAAGATTTGAAGAATTATACAAAGTATTAAATTTCTAACCCTGCTATTTATTTTATTTTTATGAGATATCAGGACCAGTTTAATAAGTATAATAAACATAAACTCTGGCATTTATAACACTATTCACCAGATTAATACCAGATAATATTTTCTAAAAGTGCCATTTTAATAGGAACAAATGGATAAACAGATATGTCTTGGACTTATTCTACCAAGATTTCAGGAACCCAATTTTTGAAAGCAAATTAACAACCAAAATCAATATTTTCCTCATTAATTCCTTATTCACTAAAATAGTTTTACTAGTACAAGATAGAAAAAGATAGATCGGCATTAGGCCAACCAATGGTGCCTTTGATGCATATTAAAAAGAAAGTTCTTCCTACTCTTTTAGCCTTAACCCTTTATCCTGGACTTGCTATTCTAGATATCTTTATAAAATCTTTCATACAACAGATAGTTAAAAATAAAATACCATCTGTTGTGGGGTGCATTAAGGTGTGTTTTATTATGATATTTCTAATACATTGTCTCCCACCACCCTCTTTCTTCTATCTCCTACCTAAGACTTTCCAAGATGCTAATGACTTCAAGGAAGGTGTCAGAACAATCTGATAACAAAGTTTCTCTTTCTTTCAGTAGGGGTTAAAACAACTAACAATCTTCAGAAGGAGGATATTTTACATAGTAGTTCCTCGCTTTAATTTTTTTAAAAAGTAGGACTGGGGCTTTAGCTCCATGGGAGAGCACTTGCCTAGCATGCACAAGGCCGTGAGTTTATCCCTAGTCCCACAAAAAAGAAAAAATAAATAAAAATGCCCAGGTTAGAGTAAACAAAGTGTTTTTAAAATAAAGCACACCCTGGAATAATAAATGGGTAAATGTACACTATGAACGTGGTGGTGAGAAAAATGATCACTTTCTCAACCCCTGCTATATGTTGAATAATCTGTAAAAATGATCATTTTCTAAACCCCTGTTATATGTTGAATAATCTGTAGACTAAAATATGCTAGTGATAAGCAGAATTAGCAAATGGTCTGAAAGGCTGCCAGTTTATTATTGGACCACACAAATACTCACCTACATACTGCTAGGGGGATTTTTTTCAGATGAAAATAAGACCCTAAATCAGTGACTTTAAAATACAAAATTATATTGGCAACTCTGAATGAATCTCATGATATCTTCAAAATCTGAAAGGTTTTCTCTGGTGCTTACAGAAGAAGAAACCAGACGTCCAACACACATGAAGGATTTAGTGCTCCACTGTTGACCAAAGCTGAAGATGGCCTCTAAAAGCTAAGAGCAGCCAGTAACAAAAGTAA